>JABFYK010058346.1:0-18254 GCA_018849495.1 Termitomyces sp. T123_Mx157 | reverse complement strand
CCGAGAGACTAGCTAGGCGACCTATCGACTCGCTACTAGCTGTGCGAAGAACGATATCACCATCAATTAAAGCTTCATGGAGGAACGGGGAAAGAAGGGAGGTGATCTGGGTGCTACCAAAGGTCTCTCGTGCTTGCCGGAAATGAAATGTGGTAGCGTGTCGCAAAGCGAGTAAGAGGCCGATCGTAGCATTGATATACACAGCTGCTTTCCTCCCTGAGTTCTTCTCGAGTTTTGGAGACCTAACTGACTCGAGGAGCTGAGTGATGATACGAGCGGTGGATGTGAGATCCTGGAGAGGGAGTAACTGAGCAAAAAGCTCTATTGAAGTGTCGACGACGGATGTAACAGGTGGAGGGGGTTCTGATAGTTTGTACTCCGAGTGAGAAACCTTAGCTTGACAGAGCGAGAGTGGGTCATGCTCACAAGCTCCAAGGATAGGTTTCCGGAGCTAAGATAGATATCAGTAGTGCCCTACAATGCAGACATAGCATATGACTTGCCAATACATCGACAGAGACCTCAACAGTATCACGATTGAGGTAGTCCTGTCCACCCTGAGAAAGGTCATCCCCGAGAGCACTGTTTCCGACCTCATTTGATGTCACGCCATAGGCGTATCCGTCGACGGTTTGCCAGACCGAAGTGAAGTTGCCCGACGAAGATGCAATAGCGGCTTGTACCGACGATCCAGCATATCCGTCGGGGCTAGCAAACAGAGAGACAGCCGATTGAAGTAGGGTGACCTGAGTTGACTCTGCGAGGCTCGAGAACCCAAGAGCCGTAAAACACTGGTACACACGCCGACGAAGGAGCGCCTCGCTTGACCGAAGATTGAGACCTTTCGTAGCTTCGAACATTTGCTGGGTTTCGAGTGGATCTTCGACAGGCTGGCTTATGAAGTTGTTCGCAAAGGAAAGCACATTGCTCAGCAGGGAGGCAATTCTCCGACCGACATCGAGTGTGACCAGAGTGGACGAGTTGTGTTGCAGGAAACAAAGGATAGCACCCAAGGCGCTCTCCCGAACGCGAAGGAGGAACATCCATTCCGCTACCGATCTCGTGGTGTTGGTGTCCTTACTTGTCGGTTTCGGTAGCGCGTTTCGCCAGAGTACCAAGAGTTGTGGTAAATGAGGTCTAACGAAGTTTGGACCAAGTGCCATGAGCGATGCAATAGAGGTCCACGCAACCTCTACCTCGACTCCGGCGACTTTGAGGTCGTGCTCGCCGGCCCGTTTGAGAAGTGAGATAGCCATGTCAAGTACTTTGGCGCTGACATCGTATGACACGTAGAGAGGCCGTTCAGGGATGATAGATACGAGGCTGGCGAGACCATATGCATGACCTAGTGCGCGTAAGTTGATATCCGATGGGGCTGCAGGCGAAACAATAGAGGTAAGATCACGCTGAAGCATATCCGTGACTGTGAGTATGGTTTTAGGAAGGCGGAGTGGGGTAGAATGACAGAAGCAGCGCAGGGCCCATGCTGCGTTTATACGCGTCGTGTGACTGGGATGGGCAAGCAGAGTAACCAGGGGGTCAGCGAGAGCATCCTGATCAATCAGTGATAAGTTTGTATCATCTGCGGACAGAAGAAGAGCTTCTCACTTGAACTGGAGGTGGAGCGTTGCCTAGCTGTTGTACTAGCCCTGCAACCTCTCGAAGGACGATAACAAGGACCTTTGAGTTAGGCGCAGTCTGTCCGGGCATCATAGCAGGCCAGCGCTTAAGATAGGCATTGGCAAGTTCCTGGATACCACTAATCTGGCCTTGCTCGCTCAACATACGAATACCAATGAGGTCTCTCAGCAGAATCCCCACTAATGATCGTACATGCAATGTTTCATAACGAGTGGTGGCATTCCTAGGGCTGCTGACGATTTCTGTCATGAGATGTGATATGAGAAGAGCGAAGTTCGACTCCACGAAAGTAGAGCCTAGGCGGGTGAGCAGCGCCGCGTAGAGATCGAAGATTCCAGTCCGAGTCTTGCGCGAAACATTAGGCTTGTTGAAATGGGTCGAGAGGTGATTAAGCATTTCAGTGGGAGTCAAGGTCGGTTTTTTGACTTCGGCTGCAGCACTGACCGCACTGGATAATCCGGCATCCGTGTCGTCTTCATCTTTCTTGACCTTTTGAGGTGGTTCCGGTACAGGTACTGCACGTTCAATTTGAGTAGACGCCAGCATATGACCGACAAGCTGAGCTAGCGAATGTCGCGTCGCCTGATCAGCGTTGTCCAAACTCTTGACGCATAGGTTTACGATATTTTCAACATCATTTGCAGATGGATGACCGGCGTCGGTACCGGAATAGATGGTGATTATAACCTGCATCTGGATGAGTACCTGTTCAAGTTGAAAACGTTGTATTCACATGTGACGCTTCACGTTGAACAGGAAGAGACTTGTCAGTGAGACAGTTCCTCATCAGTTTCAAGATATCCTTGAGAGCTGAGTCCGTCACGGCCCGTTTCGCAGTCGCCAAAGACTTCCGTAACGCAACTAGGGCCTTCGATCGAAGCAGTGATGACTGGGAAAGCATGAGCTGGAAGTAAAGACATCAAGTGTCCCCTAGACAACATACATACCTGGGAATTCCTGACGGTCCTCAGTACGATTAGGTGAATCTCGGCCATGAACGACATGTACTATTTTTTTTGAGTTACAGATTCTCTGCCAAGCCGTAAAAGGCTGACCTGTGAGCCAAAGGCAGCCATTATATCACCGATGCATGAAAAAGCTGCGCTGTGACAGGTCAATGAAATTCGCATCGATAGAGATTCCAGAGCATACATTTTTATTGTTTCCCTATCCAAAGCCGTCTTGAAGTCTCCAACTATCTTCATAAATGCCTGCAGGGTATCGAACAACGTCCTTGTTTCTCCGCGAGTATACAACGCGACCAGACATCGACCGGCGATGTTCCTCAATGCACGCCCTGGGGCCGGATATGGCTCCGGTGCCGTAATTACCTTCACTAAAGTGCTCTCTAGTTTCGCCTGTACCGTTTTCAAATGTTGCTGATCCGCTGTATGAGCACCGAACGGAATGGCCATCCCATCGACTACTCACAGCCGTAACTTCGTCCAACTTCTTTTCGAGAGAAGAAAGCCATTGAAACACGTAGAGCTCTCCATTATCTCCTGAAATCTCGGACTACGACACGCTCAATGATTGCCAGATCGACAGAAAGGACTGCCATACCTCTTCGATGTCCTCAATCAATATTGGTTCGCTCGTCATGTTTGCGTACCGCTCACGAACCCGAATCCTTCAGGTCAGCAGGGATCGTTGTTAACTTCCTTCAGTCGCGTGCGTAAGGGGGCTGAAGGGGAAGCTGTGGGGCGAATAAAGGAAATGGACGCGTCACATGACGGAAGATAGCTTGTCAGCTGGCAGCTACGCGTCCGTCGAGTGTCAAAAGTCGTAATTACTGTTGGTATCGGTCGGATGAGTTAAACAAAAAAACAGAGAGGAGCTGACTAGAATGACAAGATAGATATGGTGAAGACCGGCGCAAGAGCAACTTGAACAGCACTGCCATTATACTATTCGGATTTACAGAATCGAAGTCCACATTTATGGTACAATTATTTATACATAATTACCCTAGACATAACCATCTAGAATGAGGAAACTATGTAAATCAATTCCCAGGTATCTTTCGACAGGGAGAAAGGTATTTAAACAACGCGTAGGTTCTAGCAGTGGCCAAAGGGTCGCGTGCTAGAAACAACATACGCATAAGTTGTGTATTTAATGGAGATTCGTGTGACAGTAATGAATACCTGCGCGATCGCTCCGACACACATTACGGTGATTTACCCAGTCATGTCTTTGGCAGACATTTGAACAATACCACATACTCTAACCACACACTCTTGCACCCAGGGCAACGTCGAATATTTGGGGGATTCTCTGGCTTCACACTGAGATAATGGTCAGTCACGACACAATATGATGTAATTGACCTCCGAACCTGAGTATACGCGCATTGCAGCACATATCTTCCGTTTCTGTCAACAAATGCTTTGTCGGATGCGAGAAAGCGAACAAGTTGAACCAAGATGTCCATTTGGAAGATCTTCATTTTCTATATACTCGAAGATTGCTTCTTGCATGAAGCGCCGTAGAACAGGACGGTGGATTGAATGCTTCTTTAGGTTTTACAAGATGAAAGCGACATATTCCGAAACTGTATTCTGTTCAACACTTCATATACGTGCATTTGAACAATACAGGCAGGAGGTTGTATCGTAGGGCATAGATAATCCATATGTAAATAACCCTCTGCGATTTCAGCCGCGTACTGCGCAAGAAGTTCAATGGAAGTCCTGATACTACTCCTCGGTTGCAAGGCCACAACCTGCGGATCCTCGTACTCATTATTTGAGGGAGGACATGATGTAGCATACCAAGGAACTTTACGAATATTGAACATAAGACTCTTGACTGGTAGTCATTGATAAAATGTCGGACTCGCGGCACATATTTCGTTGTGGACCATGAATATAGAGTAGAGATACCGCGACCAGGGATATCGCGACCAGGACGACCCACGATTATGTACACCCATCTGTATTGGTTTAAAGAGATTATTGAAAGCAGCTCTTGCGTTGAATTCCACAGCTGCGTCCATTTCTTCGATATCGAGGGAGGATCCAAAAGAATACTAACAATTGGCCGGTGTTAACGACACGTGAAGATACTTCTTTGTCGTTCTGTGGGTATTCTCCTAGGTGGATCTACATAGTAAAAACTAGCTCCAGTATTCCCTTGGCTGAAATAATCTCCGTGCTCTTGAGTTCACCAACGAGAAATCCAAGGAGAGCCTCGTGTACGCTCAAAGCTAATTAGCATGACTTCGCCATCTCGGGTTGTTAGAATGCACGACTGTATTGTACTTTGCATTGGGCAAGGCCTATCCGATCATGATTCATATGCGAGACATTGGAACCAGAATAGAGTCATAACATAAGCCACTGCGTCGCGGAGTACTACCAGCACCTCGACCATCCAATTCTGGTGTCGCTATTCGTTATGTACTCCTACAGGCTATCGTATCTCATCACGTATTTCCTCCAGACGACAGCATTCGGTACATTCGAACGTTTGATCTTTTGTGCCGCTGACAAAAACTTAGGTATCAACATAATCTCGTTCTGTTATTGTATCTCGACGCTAGCCATGTTTGCTGGAAGACTCCGACCGATCAACGATATTCCTTGGTGGTTGGTTTCCGTGGCCATCGCCATGTTCTGCGTCTCTGCGGCCGATGCGATAATAGAATTGCACTTTCTCGTGTCACTTGTCTACCATAGAGATCCGAAAGCTTTCCTCCATTTCAAGGGAAACTTCCAGTGGTGGAGTGACGTGTCCCTTTGCTTATATGTGGTACAGACCTGGCTGGGTGATTCAGTATTAGTGCGCTTCGATAATTGCTGCTTTCGCATTCGATTTTGATCTGGCTTCACAGATATACCGTTGTTATATGGCGTGGAACAAGAACATTCGAATGATCATCTTTTCCGTGATAACATCTCTAATAGGTTTTGGTAAGTCGATCAGTTTGGCTGCTCACAATACTTAGACTGTGTTCGGTAGGATTCGGAATTGCAGCGACCGTCGTTGCAGCAGGTTCTTCGTCCTACAGTAACAAAGAAAAGAATCTAACTCCACTCATCATCACCTTCTATGCTATGGCGATGAGCACAAATTGCATCACAACTTCTCTGATCGTTTCTCGAATATGGAATGTGAGAAGGGAATCTGCACGTCATCGCTCCTTTATATTACAAAGCCAGGATCCGCTCTCAAGAGCTATTCGCATAACTGTCGAGGCGGGACTGATCTACTCGATATCTCTTATGGTGCTCCTCATTATCTACCTGACTCACCACAATAGCCAATTCGGTGTTCAGAGTGTAGTAAGTTTCTTGTCATCCAGAAGTGGTTTACACACTTACCTCGATTTTAAGCTTGTTCAAATCATTGTAGGTCTCCGGTTTCTCGACGGAATATAGCCTTACCTGGCAATAGGGAATAACATTCAACCTTATCATCGTTCACAGCGAAAGAAGATACGATAATCCCCGCGATTCGGCCTCCTTTAGAAGGTTTTCACAGACTCCCATGGTGATAACCAAGGATGTTGTAGTATCGCGCGATCCTCCAGCCCCAGAGGACTCGTTGCCGAGTGACGAGAATGCTGGAAATATGGAAGACGCTGGAAAAATTGAGGAGCAGCGTACCTCAGGTTCTTGGTGACATACCGCTATTTCAGCATGTGCCTCCGAGACTTATTGGTACTGATATACCTATTTCTACTTAACCAGCAATTGTTCGGATGTAAGATAGTAGTCGTCCCATCCACGGGTGTATATAAAACAAGTTTCATGCCCCCGATGACATCATAGCCCCTTTCTCTGAGCTACATAGTATGAATGACTCCGGTCTGGGTAAACCGATTCGAGAAAGCTTCCAGGATATCACTCGTATCCTCAGGGACAAAACACGCAGTAATCATAATGAAAGTCAGCAACCGACAGGGCCTAAAGAGAGATTTCGACGCGAGTTGGAGGTTGACGATGATGAAGAGGAAGTGGGATTTGACCAACCCAAGCAAGTTAATTTTTGATGACTTGTGAACTTCTGCTTTCAGTATCAGCCGACTAATAATATATCTGATCCTTCTCAGACGCTGGTGGTTTGCTTCGACAGTCTTCCCGCTTATTGCTGGAACGTTTGGACCCTTAGCAAGCTTGTTCTCGGTATGCGCACTGGTACAAACGTGGCGCGTCGCTATACCCCCAGGAGAAACGGAAACAAAGGGCACGCGTATTCCCGACCCAGCGTGGTACGTCCTTGACAGACACGAATGTTCGAAGTTCATTCACAGCTCTGACACCTTGCAGGCTTCTTGTTCTAAATTCAATCTCGCTCGTTCTAGCACTCGTGGCCAACCTATTTTTGCTCTTCAATTTTGCTCACAGGGTACGTTACTCTGTGGCACAGTCAGTGACAGTCTGTTTGTGGTACGTTTCATACCTTCTTGACCAATTACTCGACTCATAGAAACCGTAGGTACATGGCTGGGATACTTCTCATAGTCCCGTTAGGAATGACACACCACCTCAGCATACAACCAGCGTCCTCACACGCTTTTGCCCAGTCTTACTACTACGCCATAATCTCAGCAACCTTGTACATCACGGTTTCGTCCCTCCTCGTGCTTAACGCAATTGGCACCTACTTTTTCCGAGCATATGCACCTTCCTTCAACTCTCTCACTATTCCACAGCGAACACTCATGCTTCAAACGGTATCATACATCTTCTACCTCGCTCTGGGGGCCGGAGTCTTCTCTGCAATCGAGGGGTGGTCATTCTGCGATGGCCTCTACTGGGCAGATTATACGCTGTTGACGATAGGTCTGGGTACTGATTTCCCGCTCCAGCGAACAGTGTCGAGGGCACTTTTGATACCGTATGCGGCACTTGGAATCACGATGATAGGTTTGGTGGTTGGAAGTGTTCGCGAGCTGATTTTGGAGAGAGGTCATATGAAGGTGGTGCGGAGAAACTTAGCTAAGCAACGAGCTAAGGTAATCCAGAAGAATACATTGAATACGATTTCTAGACGAGGAAAAGAAGAATTCGAGTGCATGAGAAGAATGGAACGTCGGGCACAGATTATTGGGCAATACTCCGCGCTCGGGACGTCGTTCTTTGCTTTCGTGGTCGTATGGCTGATGGGAGCTCTTGTATATCGCTTTACGGAAAAGGTGCGGCACTGAAAGCTTGATAAATATCATAATAAGCCAAGACGCTCTCTAGAGGCCACAAAACTGGACCTACTTCGAGGCGCTCTACTTTGCCTACACATCGCTTCTCACAATAGGATATGGAGATTTCTATCCACAGTCAGATTCGGGAAAGCCTTTCTTCGTCGTTTGGTCTTTGATCGCAGTACCCACCGTCACAGTCCTCATATCCAACCTAGGAGACACATTAGTGGGGTATCTGAAGAATGGACTACTCTGGGTTGGCCAGCAGATGCTTCTTGCAGAAAGCCACATCTCCAAAGGAAAGAAGGCAAGACACCGCCACAGAGGTTCATCTGACTCTATCACAAGACTTGGAGGAGACATCGAAAGGCTTGGAGAGACCGTTGAGAAGGGAGAGCAGGAACAAGGACATGGTAGCAGCCTGACTGCTCAAATCGCAAGAGAAATTAGCCGAGTAGCAGGGAACGTCGGAATGACGCCTGAGGTACAGTATGAGTGGCACGACTGGGTCAAATGGCTTGAATTACTCGACACGAACAATAGTGACGTGGCTAAAGGAGCATCGGATAACGTGGTGCAAGATTGGTTGTGGTTAGCTGATGATGGTCCGTTGTTCAGCCGAGCAACGGAAACAGAGTGGGTACTTGGTAAATTGTGTGCTCGTCTAGAAGAGGTATTGGAAGAGGAAATGCAGGATTCACGTCGCGAAAGCGGTACACCACGATGATTGAGAATAATATATCATTCTGGTCTCTTCAGTCCGCAAAAGTTTACATAAATTAACCTCGCCCTTTGTGTTGGATCCAAATGCATTCTTGCGTCGGTTTCCTACGTCCATGGAAAGTGGACATGAAGGCCAGCAGATACCGAAGATTTCACCAGGGCGCTTATAAGGAAACGCGTAGCCTTGGGTCATGTCATAGAGACGAAGAACAAACTATATTAGTTCAAAAATTGTTGGCATCTAATCTTATCACTTCGACATCAATCGTTCGATAAGGTCTTGAATTCGGTCAAACCCCTAACCACCGCCCTCTCACTCTCGCTAGACTCCTCGATATGCTCGACGATAGTCCTTTCGATATTTTATTTGTGATTTGTTCATACCTTGAATTGTCTGATGTTCTTTCTCTTGTCACCGTAAATTCATTCACTCAACCTTAAACCTAAAGCCTCTCAACTGACCTCCTCAAGGTTTGTTCCTCCCTTCGAAAATTCGCAGATTCAAAATATCTATCGAGAGATGCTCTAAAGAGGACCGGAAGTATCCGGAGTTTGGCTTGTCCTCCGGATACTGATCTCACTCAGATGTCTGTTGATGAACTCAGGCGTATTGCTCACCGCACCCACAAGTTGAAGTATAACTGAAAACAAAAGAGGCCTCGCCTCATCCGATCTTCCAGACCGATCCAGTATTCGAATGCAAGCCGTGGAGAACTTGCTGATATTCTTGCCGTCATACCCGGGACGTCCTTTGTCGTACTTTATCTCCGACACCTCAGGAAAATGCTTGTATGCGATAGTGAAGGCAAGAAACCAATAAGAAGTGTCGATATTGGTCCACTCACTCACCATACCCACTGGTACAATGAGCCAGAGTGCCATCTGATCGCATTGATGAATGTCGGTCCACAATCGGAGTGGGTGTCCATGGATATGAACATATCGTCACTGAAAACCTTTCTGTCAGGACACGGCTCCATATCATTTCCATAAATCTTGAAACTCTGTGGAGATCAGAGAAATATTTGCTATTCGTACGCAAGCGCGAGTTAGTGCTCCATTCTTCCTCGACTCAAGCACGGTCGGTCTTCTTGATATTTCCAATTGTACCATCACTCTTCATCCGCGACTCCTCTGCCAAGATCATTTTGAACACGGATTTAGCGGTAAAGACCATAATTTTTTACATATACATGTCTGGAGCTGATTCAATGACCATCCGTAGGAAAACTCTTCCAACCTTCGGTGCTTCATTTTGCTGAACAATGTCCGACTGGAGGATTTGTATGAAGTATTGCGCTTCCCAATGGAAAAACTTTTCTTGGTAGAACATCGTAACGGGACTGATATTGCGACGACAACAAGTGCCAAGTTGGAGTCAATTGCAATCTTAGACCATGATGAATCCGAGTGGAAACCCGGTGATTCTGCAGAGACGGTAGAACAGATCTCATCAGTTGGTATTCACATTCTTGGTGTCGTCTACTCTAGAGAAAACACTGCAAGCACATATGCTCCCTCTGGCCGATTGAACGGACAAATACTGCCAGCTGGAATCACTTCATGCCCATTGCGCAAAACAAGATAAACGGACGCGTTTGGTCTCATCGCTATGGTGATGCTCTTCGGCTAGCGGGTCCAAGCGAATCTGGGAACTATTCGGTTGCTGTTATGAAAGAGGACAGTTTCTTCTGGCTGGTTCTCCTCCATTGGGATAGGCATCACGCAGCGATCGATATCACTTACCCGAACGTTCCATATTACATCGACTTGAGTGAAGTGTATGCCGTAGCAATTGAAGAGAGATATGGTGTTATATACTTATCACTCGTGCGGGGGTATCTGTTCGCTCTATATTACGCTTAAGTACTTATTTCGAAGTAGAATTCGTATCAGGACGTTGTTGACTGGACAGCATTTTTGTAGTTGGTTCCATGCATAACGAAAGGCGTAATCCCATCCAGGGCCATCTGCCTGATCCAGGGCAGGGGATTGAAGTAGCAACTAGAAAATCTGCTACTATAAATGTACTTCTAAGCCTTCCGTCAGGTTTCGCTGAAGGAAAACAAGCCTACGTGATAATTTTACCGCAATCGAATTTCAATACTAGTTCTCAGTTGAAAGTAATCGCCGCTACAAAGACGGGACGCGATCACTTGGCTCGGTTCTGAGACATTGAAGATTTCGCCAGCATTCTGAGGACGTCTTTGGGCACAAGCGTAGTCTTGGGGTCATAGTCGTGGTAAAATACCTATTGTGTAGTAACAGGTGTGAAACTGACCGTGCTGGCTCAACACCACAATTATAAAATTAATCTTATTTGCTTCGGTAATCGATGGTTCTTGGCATATGAATGATCCAAGTATTGAACTGGTTGAACTGTTACCACCTCTCATTCTGGGCTCAACTCCTTGACATGCTCAACGATATTCCTTCTGATATTTTGATTGATATTTGTTCACACCTTGCATTGTCCGATGTTCTCTCTCTTGTCACCGTAAATTCACTTTCCAACCTTAGACCTAAAGCCAACTAAACTCCTCAAGGTTTTCTTCCCTTCGGAAACTCACAGATTCAAAACATATATGGATAAATGCTCTCGAGAGGACTGGAAGGATCCGGAATTTGGCTTATCCTCTGGGTACTGATCTCACTCAGATGTCTGTTGTTCAACTCAGGCGTATTGCTCACCGTACCCACAAGTTGGAGTATAACTGGAACCAAAAGAGGCATCGCATCGTCGTCCGTCCTGTCAGATCGATGCAGTACTTGAATGCAAACCGTGAAGCACTTGCTGATATTCTTGCCATCATACCCGGGACGTCCTTTATTGTACTTCATCTTCGACGCCCCAGCAGAATGCTTGTATGCGATAGTGAAGGCCAGATAACAATACAAAGTATCGATATTGGTACACCCATTCGCCATGCCCACTGGTCTAACGAGCCAGAGTGCCATTTGATCGCATTGATGACTGAACATTTGGAAGACGGGTGGGTGTCCATGGATTTGGATCTATTGTCACTGGAAAATTTTCTGTCAGGATATGGCTGAGAATTATTTCCATAAATCGCGAGTCCCTAGAAACCAGAGAAATATTTGCTATTCGTACAAATTGGGCAGTTGATGTCCCTTTCTTCCTCGACTAAGCAAGGTCGGTTCCTATAACAGTATCAATGATATCATAACTTTTATCAACTTTATCCGCGACATCTCTGCGGAGATCGTCATCGACAAAGTTTTAACAATAAAAACCACAATTTTATACGTATTCATGTCTGGAACTGATTCAATGACTACATATAGGAAGTCTTCGACAAGTGTTCGTGCTCAGTCATCGGTTAAACACTCATTTTGCTGGCTCATGCTCAGGAAGGTCTATGTCGAGTCCACCGCTGCCCAATAGAAAAACCCTTTTCGGGAGAACTTCGTAACTGGGCTGATATAGCTACCGAAATAAGCGCCAAGTGGGGACTGGTTGCGACTTTACCTTGTAATACAATCGATCCGGCTGCCAACTAATATGTGAACCAAGTAGAACAGCTCTCACCATGTCGGTTTCATACTCTTCGTGGCAACTACTTTCGTGGCGACCACTATTGAGGAATTTCTTGGACCGCAACTACATGTGCATCTCTATGGTCAATCATGAAGGTAGATGCCATCGAAATTTTGGAGGGAAAATGCAGGCCCAGTGTAGAAAAAAACGATGGATTGGAAAATTTGGTATTGTCGCCAAATGGATGACGCAAACTTTCATGGCTAGCGGCTCCAAGTGAATCCGGAACTATTCAGTTGTTGTTGTGGAACAGGACGAATGCCTCCAACTGGTTCTCCTGCATCGGGATGTGCATGCCGCAGCGATCCATGTTAGATACCCTGGGTGTTCCATCTGACATTGACTTGAATGAACTGTATGCTGTAGCAATTGAAGAGAGATATGGTGTTATATACTCATCACTATGATATTTGATCTCATACATAGCCGAAGGTGCAGTCCAATCCAGGCGACGCAGGTAGTAATGGATCCTTAGGCTCAAGTACTTAGTTAAAAGTAGGATTTTGTATCAGGACGCAGTTGACTGGACGTGGAATTTGCTACGTACTATATTATAAACCTGCGACAGCTCTTGCCGAAGGCACACAAATAGAATTTGACGTGATTATTTTGTCGCGATTAAATTTTGATATTTCTCAGAAAGTGATTGCTGGTAGCCTATGTAAGGATGAACTCACGAGACACACGCACCGCGCTCGGCTCTGGAATATCGAAGATTTCATCAACATTGATATTAATATTAATATTCCAAGGGCGCTTTCGTGGAGACCGCTTGAGTAGTCTTGAGTCATGAAACCCTCGCTGAAGGCAAAAGGAACAAAAACGCCTACATGTTTTGCTCGTGTAGATTCAATTTAATACAAGCGAGGACAAGAATCTGTTAGACGGCTAGTCGAGGGATGAGACATACATTGGTGTTTCTCGCTGCGCCAGTAGTGTAGATCGAGGGTGGGTTCTGCCGAATTGGTGAGCGTATAAGTAATATCAGGGGTGGTTTCCAAAGTAATCGTTGGCACAAGAGACGGTTTCATGAGGCACAAGCTCCTCACTTCACTCCACTGTAAGAAGAGGATGGTCTTGGGCTGTTTTTAACTTTTCGTTTATGGGCCATCCGGGAAAGAAATATGTTATCAACGTGGCGCAGGGTTGGACGTGGTCGGGGTGATGGACAGCCGTTGTTTCAGTCGGGGTGATGGGCGATACATTATGACTGGTTATTGGTCCAAGGGCGCTTTTGTGCAGACGCGTAAATAGTCTTGGGTCATGTAGTAAAACCCTCACAATGTAAAATAAATGAAATCGCCTGCGTAATTCAAGTTGTTTTGCTTGAATGAGGGGGTATTATTACTCCAAGTGTTTGGACAGCTAGCCGAGCGATGATACATACACTGGTGTTTCTCGCACGATCAGGCTTGAGGGTGGGTACTGCCAGCAAACGTTTTGCTCGAATGGATCAATATTACTACAGGCGAAAACAAGGGTCTGTTGAACGGCCAGCCGAGGGATAATACATACATTGGTGCTTCTCGCTGGGCCAGTAGCGTAGATCGAGGATGGGTACTGTCGGATGGGTGAGCGTATAAGTAATATCAGTATCAGGGGCTGTTTCCAAAGTAATCGTTGGCACAGGGATGGTTTCATGAGACACAAGCTCCTCACTTCACTCGGTTCTGCGAACCACCGTACTACTCATGAAGGGATGGTCTGGAGCTGTTTTTAAGTTTCGTTTTGGGGCATGGCGCCGAGATCCGAGAACAAAAAATTAAGTGGAAGGGAGTTATGCTCTGCTATCAACGTGGCGCAGGGTTGGACGCGGTCGCTGATGGGACGGACGGCCGTTGTTTCGTCGGGTGATGATGGTTCAC
This sequence comes from Termitomyces sp. T123_Mx157, assembly GCA_018849495.1. Lineage (NCBI taxonomy): Eukaryota > Fungi > Basidiomycota > Agaricomycetes > Agaricales > Lyophyllaceae > Termitomyces > Termitomyces sp. T123_Mx157. The sequence goes on along the minus strand of JABFYK010058346.1, from coordinate 4,321 downwards.
TACATCAGGTCATTTGGTGAACTTGTATTTGGATCTTTGACAACTTTCACGGTCAGAATGGATAAATGTAGATGAATGATATATGTTATTATGGTTACCCCGATGCGAGTTCTGGAGTACTAAGACTACGGCTCGCGCCGGGAGTGTACATGACTGATGCAAATTATGCATGCATGGCCCTGGGTACTGTTTACGTCAATGGGTAGTGCTATATACATACAAATCATCGCCGAGGTAGGCGTTTTTGTTTAAGCGATATGGGCTTTGAGTCAAAGTCGTCATTCTAGGCAGAAGCCGATCACCGGAGAGACGATGCTTGAGGTGACTGCGTAAGTTGGCGTGGCAACTTGACGCGGTACACTCAGCACAGGATAAGAAATATGTGGAATTAAAGCGTATAATCTCACGAAGCCCGGGCCGTCATTCCACGTCCATTGCCCAAGAATAACGACTAGGTCTACACAGGGTCTAGTCGATTCCACAAACCACAACCGTCGGTCCGTTGTGTTTGGTAGAGTTGAATTAAGTACTCCACCGGTGCAGAATTTGTCTAATATTGGAGTGTGAAAGTGTGCCTTGAGTGTGATAAACAAGCCCATTGTAGAAACACCGTGATGTTGCTTCAGAGCTTCAGCAGGTGATCGTCGATTATCAGGTCGCATGGACCGGAGGATGTGTGCCATGGACTTTGGCTTCCTCTATAGCTAACTAACTTCACGGCCGCGTGGGAGAGGTTAGATAGCACCTTCTGTGCGAGGGGGCATGGAAACCACGAGGCTAGCTTAGTGGGCAGTTTGAATGATGCTGATGGTACATTGTATGAATGACCACCATGTACAATCTTGGGTACTCTGCCAACACAGTAAGAGTGAAAATAGGACTTGTGTGTGAGCTTTAGATGACGGGAATTACCGCCCGTCGTGTGTATAATTTCAACCATTGTCTACGTCAGTTTGAACCAAATTATGTATACCCTTCAAGCAAAGTACGTACATGGCGCGGACCCCGAAAACCGCGGTGTTGTCCGCTATACCCGAGAATTCAAAGACGGTGAATGTTCTCTCGTTTGCTCTCCGAGACCACGCGAGGCTCACTGTGAAATGAAAAGGCAAATGACACGTACTGATCGTCTTGTCGAATGACTAGAGTACTATACATAATCTCGTCAGTGCGTCCCCACTTTCATGTCGGAAGCCAAACACACTTGGCAATTCGGGAATTGTAATCTGGGGCGAGCAGGTGTCACGATCGAAACTTGGCACGTGGTGTCCGGGGTCCATGAGAGATGAGAGAAGCGTGGAAAACGAATTTCTTGTCCTCCTTCCGCATCGTCTTTCTCGACGACCACGCCCTTGCCGCCGCCGTCCTCGCCGTCTAGCTCAGGCCTCTTGCCGTCGCCCTTCATAATTCTACTCTAACCCTGGATAATGCGAGCTAGACCTGCCGCACAACCTCGCAAATCATAGCCAACCCACTGTAGATTCTTCTCAGCTTTCCCATCTTACTCCTCTACATACACTTTCTTCCCTCATGTCTTCACGTTCCCTTGAAAGTCCTTGGCCGGCGAAAACACCGGGAGCTGAACTTGTTTCACCACCGCGGAAACGATCGCTGAAACGGAGACGGAATCGTGACGATGGTCATGCCAGCACGTCGAAAATGGCGAGGAGACAGGTTGTTGTCGATCCGACACAAGTTGGTGAGTTGCAGGTACCTGGTTCCATTCAACAGCGCAGCACTGAAGTGGAGCTGTGCAGCAACCGCCTTGCATAACTGTGAATTGCTCTCTGACAACACGGTCATCTCGTGTTTCCCCACTGCAGATACCGTCGTAGCCCAGCACGAATGGATTTCTTTCGTCTGTTCGTGGCATCTTCTGGGCCTTGTTGTTTGCAGAAAACTAACTTGATGTCAGGGAACTCACGTCGACCGGAAATTACACAGGCGAATCTTGTCGACATCTTCCTTTTCCACGGCGATTCCCGGCAACAAATATTGCACTTTCGGGACGTCGCCAATCCTACAGACCAAGCAGGAAGAATCAATACCCAGGTCAATGACTCATGGTGGGGTGACAGGGCACTGAACTTCCAAGGCCAAAACATCAGCTACCCTTATTATTGGGTGCTTATACCCAGTGGAACAACAATCGGCGCGAATGCGATTGCGCAACCTACATTTACTGCCGTTCGTGAGTATAAGTCTATTTTACTTCTTTTTACACTTCATTTTATGGGGTACGATTTCTTTTCCCGTCCTTTTGTTCGGCTCCAACTGTGCGTCCCGAGATCTGTGTGTACGGCAGTGCTTCCCCCCCTGTTCTTTTTCGTTTTTCGATGAACACGGGGCAAGAGGAAGGCAGTTATCATCATTTCGGCGGCTGTTTCCACGGGTCCATGCGGCGCTCGTGTAAGGACGTCACTTGAGACATTCCCTTACCAGCGTTACGTTTACGATCCTTGATATGATTTTTGTTAAAAATCATCAAAGTGGCCTTTTCGGCCGCCTGTTCCTCTTGTGGAAGGACAAGCATCCACTTTCACGCCTTCAATTTCCTTTGACCTCATCACTACTTTGTTTTTTAGACACTAACTTTCATTACGTACAGAAACAACTCTCGCGGACTTTGTTGTTTCCTCGATTTCCTCGGCCTCAGCAGCATCGTCGGCATCAGCAGCGTCAGCATCGTCAGTATCGGCTGCGTCTGCTGCGTCTGCTGCATCTGCGTCTGCGTCTGCTGCTTCGGCTGCTTCAGCTGCCTCAGAGTCTGCTGCAAGAGTATCAGGTTCCGGTACTCTCTCTACCGTGACAGCTTCCTCTTCATCTACCTCCTCAGCCTCGCTCCAAGCAGGTTCCTCCAGCAAAGAATTCCCGCACTGGGCTATTGCCGTAATCGTGGTCTTGGGCTTCTTGGCCATAGTAGCTACATGCATGCTTGTCTTCCTGATCGTGCGCCGCATGCGGCGACGTCAGATCGATTCGAACCGCAACTCGATGGGCTCTTCGTCGCCCATGATGGCGAACGCCGGTGGGCCCTCATCGCCCCTTCTCGGTGGCGCAGCCGCTGGTTCCATTGCTCACGGCAACGAAGGTGCTGCTCGTGACGGAGGAAGTGTCCATGATGGTGCATCAACAATGTCGCGCACAGGCAGCGCAGGGAACAACGAAGCACCGTTCAGTGGCGAGGACGCTGCGATCATGGCGGATGCATTCCGCATGATGCTACGGAAACCGGACTTTGCTGCGCGTCGAGCGGAGGAGGGTGAGAGTCCTGAAGAGGGAAAGGAGTCGATTTTGGGACGCGAGCTCGCTGAGGAGGGTCGGGATATTAGGAGTGTGAGGTCGGAGCGGGGTGTCAGGGTAGAGACTTTGAGTGATGCCGGGGGTGATACTGTTCAGGATGGACATTGAATATCGAAAGCCTGGTGCTGCCCCCACTCTTTCCCTGTTTCCGTACCGCGGTTGCTTTGATATCCCCTTGCCTCTCCATCGATTCGCCGACCCACCCTGCTTTCTTGCCTTGTGTCCATGTTCGTGTCTTTGTCAAGCCAACCCACTGCTCGCTCCCTCATCGACATCTCTCATCTTGGTCAACATACTCCATATATCCTTTTTGATCGCAACCTTTTTTATATTCCCTTTCTAAGTGGACTCTAATCAGAACATATGTATATATACCTTGGGCTGCCCTTTCTCCTCCCCATCCCGGCGTTTCCTACTTACCGTAAGTATTGTTGTTTGTTTCTTTTCGTTCCAACTACACATTCATCTCTCTTCTTGCTTCCTTGTCTTCAATCAATAACCCATTATTGCATTTCTCATATCGTCTCCCCCCAACTCGAGTTACAGTGCGCTATACTCGCTCCACACTCCTTGACGTGTTCTTGTCTCCGAATTACCTGACGTTATATTCAATACTGGGCCACATACATATATACAACGCATAGCCTCGTCACTTCCCCTCCCTCCCTTTCTCTCTCCGCTTATGATCCCCCCTCCCTACAAACCCGTTCTTGCTACAATACATATATGGCCAAGGTTATGTGATCATGCGCTAGGCTCTGAATCTCGTTTGTTACCGACTGGGACAGGGAACCTATACTTAATATTCTTTCCTACACAACTCTCTCTCTCTGCCATTACATACATGTACGGGCAATCGCTATTTTTCTCCTGTGCTCGCTTCCTCGGTTTGCGATGATACGTAATAAATAAAATTCACTTTTTTGTTCTTCCCTGTCAGTATGGGGATGGAGCTCTTGTAGCAGTTTTGTTATCAATCTGCCAATCCAAAGTGGTCAGAAATTGAAGAAGCTCTTTT
>JABFYK010058345.1:0-25369 GCA_018849495.1 Termitomyces sp. T123_Mx157 | reverse complement strand
TGGCAGGATTGAGGGCCTGGAGAATGTTCAAAGCAGCATTGAGTTCTTCCTGTTGGTGTGAGGCAGGGCCTGGGGTTCTCTTCTGTGCTCTGGTGGTTCCTCCCCATTGGACATAGAAGAAGTGGGTAGAGTCCTCTGGGTTCTCAAAGTGTCAGGGGTTGTGGCTGATGTGAATTTCCTTGACCAGGTTCCAGAGTTCCCTTTGCAGGTTAGCATTGACTCCAAGGGTGCTCTGAATGTTCTCAGGGAGGGTGCCCTGCTAGTAACATTGATGGAAGTCAAGGAGGCAATCCACCCATATCTCCAGGACTCCAAAGAGACTGTAGTGTCCAAGGATAACAAGGAGAGCATGGGCATGCTTTGCAAATTCAGCAGGAGAGATGCAGAGGGACCAGAGGACTTTGTTGTGCTGCTAGACATAAGCCTCTACCTATTGTTGCCTGTGGAAGGGCAGGACTTGGGTCAGGAGTGCAGTGGTGGGTGGGTTTCAGGAAGAGGAGTAGTGTTTGAGTTGCTTCATAGGGGTTGTCATTGCAGTAGGGGCTAGATAGGGGTAGTAGGAAATAAAGGGGTAGAATAGGGAGTTAGTCAGAGTGGGAGGGTACTAGGCTGTTCCAAGAAGCTCTGGGGGCCTAACAGAGTTACCAAGGGGTGAGCCTCCTCAGCAGGGTAGGAGGAGGAGCATCCAATCCAGGGGTACTCCTGGGGCATATGCAACTTGGGTTTGATCCAGGGCCTAGTATGCTGCAGGATAGCAATTGGTGGGTTGGGCCAGGTAAAACAGGGCATAATATGTAAGGTTGGCCAGGTGACCTGTGGGTGAGTAAGCAGAATTATATGAAGACATCAGGAACAGGGTAAGGGGGAGTCTTGATATTATATTAGGTTCCACTGATCTTGGAGGCTCAGGTCTACTGGGCAAGTCCTTACTAGGCAGACACAAAATCCTATGCATATAATCAAGGCTCTGGGTGACACCAGAGGCAAGTACAGTCTGACACTAGACAGATATATACCTTTACTGTGGAACTGTGGAACTGGCCATTGCTTGACAGTCAAATACAGATCATTCTAGTCCAGACCAGAGTTTCAAACTTTGCTGATGTAGAGAACTTAAATTTGGCAGTTCCTGAGTGGCAAGCACCTAACCCAAGGCCAGGAGTTTGACTCCACCCTGGGACATGGTATGCACTGTGCCTGTGGGGAAAACACCTTAGACACCCCAGCAGGTTCTTCAACACCACCAGAAAGCCACCGCCTGCATGTGACTGACTAGGGAGGCTTCAACATGCCAACATGGAACATACCAATCAGCACATGATGCAAGGAGGCATGGTGATCATCATGCTCATGTCCAATTAGAAAAAGAGAGGGTTTCCTGGTGCAGCAGATTTGGGAGAGTGAACCAGACCAAGTGCTGGGAAGGAATAGCTTGCTGACCAAGCATGCCATGGCATGGGTAGGCACAAAGAATAGGTGTCAATATAGTATGAAATGGCTGCCAAAGTATTGTGTAGCCCAGGGACTGGTTTTGGTTACCTAATAGGTGGGCCAATTGGCCTGACTGGGCTGACTCCTTGCTGGTTGAGAGATCTGAGTTAAGTCCTTGTTGGATTTTGTACTCTGAAGGATAGCGTCTGGGCATGGGGAGTGGTTCAAGTCATGAGAGCCATTGCTGGGGTTTGGGTTTAAAGGGAGGCAAGAGCTGTGCTGTTTGGGCTACTAAGTCCAAGCACCTACCAAACACTAGTAAGCCATGCGGAGTGTAGCTGGGTTTAGATATTGGGAAGGCACATTAGCAGTGCATGAGGAAAGGGATTAATGTGTGGGAAGTAGTATGAACTCCAACAAAGTCAAATTGTAGTAAAGTAGCTACGAGGTGTAACTGGTATCAGCTGAAAAGCAATCAGACCGGAGAACTAGTCGGGTGTGTCCGTAATTACCACCCCCTTACTGTAGCACGGGACCTAGGACACTATTGTTCACGTGTAAAATAGGTCTTTAACGAAACAAAATGGAACATCATCATCATCATCAATGATGTAGTGGATGTCGAGGTGGGACGTGCACGTGGCCCGGATCGAGCCAAGCCTCTCTTTGTAGAATGCCTCCTGTAGTGTAATCCAAAGTACTAAAACATACGATAATTCGAGACTAGGTAAAGCTTTAGGAGACGCCGATAATAGTTACAAATATTGGGTTTTCGTGATGGATTCGACTAGTCATTTTACCATCTATATACAAAATATTATGGCAGGCTCGCCTGTGATTGTTATGATGAAGATAAGGCAGTGTCTCAGAGAGGAATGGCTGGTGACAGTGTAAAATGATCAAAATGATTAAGGTGAGAAAGAGTGTGAGTCTTCAGTCATAGATAAAGGTTCGGACCACATGATCCTGTAAAAAGTTACTTTGAATAACACTCCTTGATTATATCTGCTGCACGCTCTGCAATGACATAGACCGCTGCTTGGGTATGTCCACTTGGAATATCAGGCTGTCGTAGGTGTCAGCAACCGGACGATCATGAATCATAATGACACCCACAAAGATGGAGGCATCCACCACACGCAAGCCTGTCATGTTCTTGACCTTCAAGTCCGGGTCAACCACACCATAGTTCGCACCTTTCGGTGACATTGCCGCAGTCCCAGTGGGATGGAAGAACGTTCCCGCCTCCGCATTCATGTACGTGTCGAGCTCTGCATCTGTCGCGATCGTTGCGTTGGGCAAATCTCCTGCAGGGCTGATAACATAGCCGGCAAAGGCAGGTGCAGTCACAAACTTGAAGGCATGGCGAAGTGCGGCGCGCATCATCTTGCGGTCAGATTCTTCCTTGAGGAGAGCAGGATCGATAAGAGGAGGATCGAAGGGATTAGTGGAGTTTATAGTAAGAGAACCGCGGGAAGAAGGAGAGACGAGGGCCGTTGCGACACTGAAGACATGTTGGCCAGGTGGCACAAAGTTGTTGGGAACGATGAGGCCGTTCTAAAAACCCGTGTGATTAGCCTTATTCTATCATCGTATTAGGATAGAACAAACTGCATATAGATGCTCAAAATGAGGTGTGTTCGGTCCAGCTGCCGGGTCGGGAACAGGTAGATCATCGCCGACAACGCGATGGAAGCTGATAAGACTGGCTACAGTGTCTGTGAGCAGCCCAGTTTTGGTCTTATTCCACTGTTGCAGAAGTTGTGCAGTGACATTAGGCTCGCGAATATTCTCGAAGGTGTTGTTTGACAGGGCCACGAAGGGATTGGCAATAGCTGAGTGGTCACAAAGATTGGCACCGACATCGGGAAGATGAACGAGAGGGTGAACTCCGATACGACCGAGAGCTTGAGAGTCGCCAATCCCGGAATTGAGAAGGATGTGTGGTGTACCCAACGAACCAGCAGACATAATAACCTCTCGGGACGCAGTTAGGCGGTTAAGTTTTGAGTCTGGAATGACACAGAGAATTCAATCGGGAATTGGGTCATCAATGCACCTCATCAACTTACTCAGACCATGCTTGAACTCCACCGTACGAAACGATAGTGACTTTCCTTCCCGAGTCTGTAGCAAGCGAGAGACCTGGGCATTGACGAGCACATCTAGGTTTTTCCGCTTAAGGAATTGGGGTGTCAGGTATGCTGTCGCGGAACTGCTACGCGATCCCGTCGGGCCATCGACAGTGGTTTGCAGCCAACCTGAATTTGCCATGAGTTTCTTCCTGAGATGACCCGGAAGATTGACGCTCACCAAGTCCTAGTGGTAATCCATCATTGTAATCAAGAACGAAGTTAAAGTCTCCTCCAAGTTGATGACTCGCATTGATAACCTTGGAGTCGACTGGGGTGGGAAAATTCTGAATGCTGACGGATAGCGAACCATTTGAGCCATGCACTTTTGGATCAAACTGTCCAGTGCTGTTGTGCTCATCAGCCGGCCTCACAAACTTCTCGTTCTTTCGAAAGTACGGTTGCAAACTTTTCCAAGACCATCCGTCATCCCCCGTCTTGTTCGCGATGCGATCGTAATCATCAACTGTAGACCGTGTATACATCAGGAAGTCTGCTCGAGTATGAGATGGGGTCGCAGAACTGAGAAAAGTGACACTCACTGATAGAACTGCTACCACCCAGTATATGACCTCGAGGAAGGATAGTTGAGCGACCTCCAAGACCAACTTGAGGAGTAGTAGTGTAATTCCAATCAAAGGCCGTGAACCAGTTGTTCGCAGCAAAGAATGGGACTTCAGAGCTGAGAACTCCGACGTGGCTAAAAGTACGGAGGTTGAGCAAAGGTGGAAAAAGAAAAACTCTACACGTTACTCACGAAGGACCTGCCTCAATAACAAGGACGTTAAACTTCGGATTCTCCGTCAATCGATTTGCAACAACGTTGCCTGCCGTGCCACCTGTTGTGAAACACATTATTGGGAATAAAGGGAACAGAATAAATCCCAACCTCCGACAATAATAAAATCATACTTGTGTTTCAGAGCCGCCACATCGTCATAGATGGCGGCATTGCACGACATAAAGAACGTGAGGAAAGAAAATGCTGAAGGTAGAAGAATCTGAGAGGGTTTCATGGAACGATTGATTGGTTGACAAGCTTACCTTCTGCTCCCTTTTATATATAAGTCGAAAGGTACGGTGAACAAACGATATACCCATATACAAAGATACATACCTACGAAGCGCATGCGGTACCACATCAAGACCAGAGTTGCAAAAGTTCGTGGCATACCGAGATGTTGGACAATAGACGTTGGCAAAAATAGAGATAAAATGACCATAAAGAACACCCAGTGTTTCAGATGTTTGGGGAAGTCGGCGATCCCTACTTGAGCAGATGCTTTCGAGACTCGGGATCGGCATCCGAGCTTAGTTGACTTGGCAAGCGAATGTGTCAATCCGTTCCTAATTCAAGCACACTAACATGCGAGACGAGACATAACAGCGATGAGTACAAGTAGGTCTTTGAGTTAACATGGCTCGAACGAGGTTCTGAGCCGGATCGATTTGCAAGATTGTTTGAATGACTGTACAGGGAGGATCACTGTCATTGAAGACACCGAGTTATAGTAACAGGAAGACAAGGATCTGATACAGTTAGAGGTCGACAGCACCCTACGGGCACTGGTTCATAGCAGCCGAGCCATCCGGTCGTCCCAGGCCTATCAACGCTGATGATCAAGCCTGATGATCAGGGTCCCGGTCATTCATAAAGTTTAAGTAAAGTGTTCTCGAGGCGAGTACTTCCAAATTTCTGGTGAGCAGTATAATGGTGATATATGTGTGTTATTTATGAAGGGAACTTTGTTAAAATACGATATGTTGATGGAAAGATCTAGTAAGAAGACTTGATAAGATCCGATATTCTTTCGGCAAAAGCATAAATGGCGGCTTGAGGATGACCACTAAAGATATACGGCTAGATGGCTTGATTATTATATAGTCACAATTGGGTTAGTGACGACTTACAAAGATGGACGCATCGACCACACGAATACCATCGACGTGCTTCACTTTACCATCGGGGTCCACGACACCATTGTGAGCGCCTTTGTGTGTCATCTTATTCGAGCTTGTCGGATGAAAAAATGTTCCTGCATTCGCTTCAATGAACGCATCCAAGGAAGCATCGTCAGTAATATTCTCCATCCCTCCTGAAGGGGCGAGGATATATCCAGACCATGCTGGGGCCGTAACAAACTTCATGGCTGCCCGGATAGCAGTCCTCATAGCACTTTTGTCCACATCGTTTGTCAAATAGGCAGGATCTATCAGAGGAGAGTCGTAAGGGTTGTTCGATCTCAACCTGATTGAACCCTTGGAGGCTGGAGACAGAAGTGCAGCAGCAATACTGAAGAAGTGGCCGTTCGCTGGAACGAGGGGATTTGGAATAATGAGTCCATTCTTAGGAATTTGTCAATTGATATAACAGTCAAACGGAGGACAACTGATCTTACAGATATGATAAATTCATAGTGAGGGGTGAGAGAACCAACAGCAGGGTGCTGACGAGAGGCATTATTAATGTGGAAAAAACCCAAATGAGAGGTCAAAGTATCGACAAATGGGCCAGTATGGTTGACGGTCCATCGCTTTAGTAGTTGAGCGCTGATTTCAGGCTCTTTGATTTGTTCAAATGTGGCGTTACTGTTGACGAGCCAAGGTAGAGCAACGGCACAATGATCTACAAAGTTGGAACCGACGTCTGAAAGGTTGACAAGGCTCCGAATTCCCACCGAGCGCAAGTGCTCCGCAGGACCGATCCCGGAATTGAGCAAGACCTGTGGAGAGCCGACTGTACCAGCAGAAACTATGATTTCCTTGGAGGCAGAGACACGTTGGACAGGACCTATTCACTTTCAGTATCGTCAAAGTGTTGTAAAGGAGCGACGTACCCCCAATCTGCTGTCTGAACTCAACTGTCCTGAAGCCTGGAACGTGTCCGGCAGATGTTTGAAGCAGTCGACCGACTCGAGTATTAACAAGTACATGAAGGTTCGGTCGTTGAATGAATTGCGATCCTAAATAAGAAGTAGCAGAGCTGCTTCTTTGGCCGCCACCGACAGTGTTCTGGAGCCAGCCTTCACATGATAGAAATTAATCAGCTTCTGTGAATATACAATGAAGGAAAGAAAGGGAACATACCAATTCCCAAGGGATTACCAGAGCTATAATCTAGGTTGAACTTGAATTGACCACCAAGTTGGTGGGTTGCATTGATTATTCGGCGATCAATGGGCGTCGGGAAGCCCGCGAGGCTGACGAAATTGGTTCCATTGAAGCTGTGCACAGAGGGATCAAATTGTCCGGTTGTGTTATGATTATCTGCAGGAGCTACCCATCTCTCGTTCTTATCGAAGTACTTTTTGAGATTCTTCCATGACCAGCCCGGATCTTTTGTGATATTGGCCCAGTGGTCATATTGGTCGCTTGATCCCCTAGTATACATCATAAAATCTGAAGGGAGAGTTGACAACAGTAAACAAGGTGGTATTCAGAAGAATACGTACTGATGGAACTAGTTCCACCAAGGATATGCCCTCGAGGGAATGCTACAGGACGGCCGCCAAGGGCAACCTGCGGAACCGTCGTGTAATTCCAGTCAAAGGCTGTATTCCACATTGTCGGAGCCAACCATGGAACCTCTGATGGAAGTACATCTGAGTTTCTGTAGCAGACGTTAACAGAAGACTCTTCGAAGGGTCAATGAGTGACTTACGAAGGACCGGCTTCAAGGACAAGGACATTGAATTTTGGGTCCTCTGTCAAACGATTGGCAATGACATTCCCCCCCGTACCACCTAGAATGAATCTACATGAGAAAGTAATCTAATAAGAAAGAATATCTTTAGGTACCTCCTACGACAATGAAGTCATAATTTACATGTTGGATCTGTTCAAAGCTATCGAACACCTTCGCATTGCCTTGTGCGCACGAAAGCATCGCCAAAATAAACGATATCAGGTAGGACGACATAGAGGATATGGAAATGATATGTTCAACCTTTTTCGACAGCACATACCTTCAAATACTGGCACCGAGTTCTACAATTTCAACGCACGGTCTGACATATACTCTGGTTAGCACGAGAGAGGAATAACTTGGGTTGTCGAGAAAGACACTCGGAGTCATGAAACGCGTGACAGAAAAGTCAAGTTGTGTCATTGACTTATCATTCTGTTGCATGAAATCAAAGTGTTGAGATTGACTCGGGACCGTCAGGTAGTCAGGCCCAAAAATATTGTTGACAAAGTCCATCAGCTCCAACTTGCCAAGCCATATAATTTTCCGGATAGACTAAGATTCTGGCTCGACAACTGTATCGCTGGCAACATGATGAAACTTAGAATCAAATCGACTGTGAGACATTTCTCTTCGAAGGGCGCGCAAAAGAGTATGTATGGGTGCTCATGTTTCACATGTTGGTAACTTTGATGCCATCGTTGTGGATGTCGAGAATTCGTGATTGCATATTAATATCAGTAGTAGAACAGAGGCCGTCGTGTCGGTAAGGACGGAGTGATGCCACAAGACCGCTGGTAGCTCATGTTTCTTGGTCAGGCCCTATTATTTGTCGGAGCATCTGGCCACTGGAGATCTCGGTCGACCGCCGATGGCGGGTGTGGAGGACAACCAATACAATAAAATTTGATGCCAAACGTGACACCGATCCAGTGCTGATTCCCGCTCGTTGTCGTTGTCAGCGACCTCAGGCTGGACTTGAGTAAATATTTTACAGTTACTATTCGATGTACGCATGGGCCTCGTCCAAGCGATTCGTCCGGCTCGCGGATAATCTATCTTTGCGAGGCGTTTTCACCCCAATCATATATATCAAGGTTTTAGTGGTAGGTATCAAGTGCCTGAGGGGATCATGATCAACTTGAAAATGACCCAATCATAATTTAGAATCGCAGTAATGTATTGAAGCAGCCAATGCAAGTACGATGTGCGAGTTCAGGTTGAGAGTCAAGGAAGACCTTTTGTAAGGATTTACAGACCGATCACTCTACCGACAACACTCGCAATGAAAATACGCTTTGAGAGTTTTCAAACTGCCTTCGAAGTCAGGCTGTGCTTTGTACCAATTTATGAGAGCTCGGGAGCTAACGACTGATCAATGCATACTCGATGCCATAGCGCTTCCGAAGCACCTGCTATTGATCATGCACAACCTTGACTACAGATGATTGGATCCTGAATCGTTCTATCTCATTTGGGAAGTCGAGAATAAGATAACGAATGGAAAGCGCTAACTAATCCAAGGCGGACAGATTCCCTCGCAAAGAAAGCTGCGGGCCATTTGTCGTGCTTTGAAGAGTCCAAGTACTAGTATTTGTACGATGCCATAGGGGTGGCTGTATGAGGATTGGTAGTAGAATAAGGAAATTTTCGTCCACATATTGTTCTACAAGGGAGATCAAGACAAAATAGCAAAGCACAACGCCCCAGCTCGGCTCGAACGCAGTCGCGATGAAAACCGACAAGCTGTCATTCGAGTCACTTGATGTCATCCGCTAGAGACTCAGATGGCCTCTGCAACGCGAACCCAGGGTAAGTCGAGAGAGCGGAAAAACGCAGAATCGTGTATCGCGCTCCAGCGACATTTGTAGGATTAATCAGTTAGGCGGTGATGTAACGACCCATTCCCAAAAGATGGCAGCCGTGGACATCGAAGGACATCCGAAGCCCTAATGGCAGACAGGGAGCGCGAATTCCCTTTGTTTGAGACATTGAGCATCGAGCCATTATCCAAAATCTATGTTGGAAAATGGTTGGGTTTGTAAGGTACTGGAAAGCTTAGTATACAAAGAAACTCTTTTCGCATAAGCAGTTTTGCGCTGCTAGCGAGAAATCAACACGGTATTGTGGGCTCGATACACCATTCATAAGCCAAATAGAGAGGAAGTGATTAGATCCAAGTTTTATAATATGTTGACGACGCTATACCTGACAGTGTGGTGTGACCCACTCCCAATATGAGGATGCTTTGTGACGTCATCCTTTCATCAAGGACGAAGAGTCCAGACTGGTCCATATATTGAAGGCGATGAAGCAGCAGTGCTATCGCAACCGTGCGGTCTGAGAGCTTGATCTCTTAGCTGTCGTTAATGTCTAATGTATTATATCAAGGCCGAAGTCAAATGTATCTTCATCTTGGTCTTCATTCTGGTTTCATGAAAATAGAAACTTGATTAATCTGCACCTCTAGGCCAAGTGTACATCTTTAGAACCCGGTGGAGGGTTCCGCTCTCTGATCGTCCGTGAACGTGCGGCTTCTTCCCTGACGAGTTCTCCCTCTTTCCTCCATTGACATTTTTCATGCGCATCCCACTCTTCCTTCGCATCTATCCATCTCTCTTGAACATCACGAACATCACTTCTATCACCTTTCGGAGGTCCCACAGCAGTCGTGAACAATGCATACGTATTGGGTCGCGAGGCAGAAGGTCCGCTGGTCTCATCAATAGTCCCCGGAGGTGCCGATGATCCAGCGGGAGGAATGAAGACATACCCCGTTGCACGGTCGATAACCCTTGTCAAGTGGATCATCGAATTCTTGTCCTCTACTGCCAGCGTCTCGAATCCAACGAGGCTATAGTCCTCGATCAATGATATCATCGCCATGTTCAGAGAGGCGAACCGCGGAGGGAGAGAGGATGAAAGGGAATTTTCGAGGTATGACAGGTCTTGGACTTCAGTGTAGAAGTCGAGATTGAAGTCTACGCACCCGGTCAGAATGGTTGATGAGAGCTGAAAAAGCTTCCAGTACCCAGATTTCCGTATTGAGATATCAGGTCCACCTTTGAAAGGACATTGATATGGGGCAACTCCAGGTGTAACATGGTTCTTAAGGATAACAGTAAGACAGAGATGTATTTGGACGCGTCTGTGATGTAGTGTGCATCGCATAGATGGACCGCAGCTAACTGTGATAACTCGGTCAAGGTCAAGTACTCTGAAGCCATTCGAATAGAACGCACTCGGAAACGAAGCTTCGTCAGTCTTTCAACGAGCCGTTTGAGGCTCTCATGATTTGTGCTAAGTTCAATTTGCCCCGGAATATCAAAAAGCACATAAGCTTCCTCACCCAGCTCCCTCAAACGTTCCTCGAGCCAATCAAGATTGGCTTCCAAATATTCCATGCAATATAACATTCCACCATTTGGCCCAAGACCGTGCTCTTCCATAACATCTTTAAGCGTTATCAATGAAGATATATCAATCGCGCAAGGATAAGATATTGTGTCGTTTGCTGGATCCAGATTTACCACCGAAATTGGACGGCCAAGAGCAGAAAAAAGTTGATGTTTTCCGTAACAATATGTAGACTTGCCGCTGCCAGGTGATCCACAGACAATCTCCCCGAAAGGCATGGTGATATGGGTCAAAGAAAGAAAATGAAATAATTATTCAAATTGTGATCAATCATTTCCCGACCGTGGGAGCATATACTATATCTTTCATTCCACTGGGCACTTACAAACAACGATGAAGGCCATCCAATGGGCCTGCAAAACTCAGGCCTTCATTTTCCTAGTATGTTCTCCGAGCCTGACCATCTGAATTCTGATGATGTACGTGGGCCCCTCCATATTTTTGTGAACAAGGTCATCATCTCCAGTATATGGTGAAGCTGCTTTCTCGCGACGAACACGACATGACGCTTTCTCGCACTGAAACTCGAGTGGAATCGATGTCTAACTCGTCCAGGAAGCAACATCTGAAAGAGACCCTTATTCAACTCGACGCGCAGATTGCTCACTATGAAGACGAGGTCAAACAGCTGAAGGCATTGGTAAAGAATCGAATAGAGGAACGCGATAGAGTCCTAGAAGAACTGGAGGCGATGCGTCATTCTCACGCAGGGGGGACCAATGGTATTGACTATACACGGAAAGAGTTCGAGTGGACAAAGGGCTTGAAGGCCAAGATGATGGATGTGTTCGGAATAGGGAATTTTCGCCTTTGTCAGGAAGGGTGAATCTTCTTACGTATCTCAGAGCGCGCAAACTGCTGACTAGGTCTTAGAGTATGCAACGCGAATATGGACGGACGCGATATTGTTTGTGTCATGCCAACAGGTACCACTTATGATCTCGGCGTATGATCAACTCCTCTAAACTATTTCTATTAGGTGGTGGGAAGTCCCTGACTTATCAGCTACCTGCGCTCCTCCAGCCGGGCTGTACAGTTGTCATCTCACCATTATTATCATTAATTACCGACCAGATCTTGCATCTGCAGGAATCGGGTGGTGAGTACAACTGACTTTTTCCATGACCTTATCACATCATTAACATGCCACACATAGTTCAAGCAGTCAAAATTACAAGCACAACCTCGAAACAGGATTCTTACGAAATCACACAGCGATTAACCGCTCTCGCGGGTCGAAAGGTTCCATCTAGAGACGAGGAAATCAAGCTTTGTTATGTTACGGTAGATTCTTCTCTAATAAGTTGCAGTTGAATCTGATTCCTCATCTCAGCCTGAAAGGATTGCCAAAAGCAAGACATTTGTTAGCCTTCTCCAAAAACTTGATGCATCGCAACAACTGGGTAAGCAATACGATTGATTTCGAAATAAGGCCTGCTTCTAACCTGTTTTTACATAGCTAGATTTGTAATTGACGAGGCTCATTGTGTTTCGCAACTTGGACACGACTTCAGGTCAGAGTCTTTACTCAACAATAGTCGGAACGTTGCTGACAGATGGACAGACCGGATTATGCGAAGCTCCACGCCCTACGTAAACTCTTTCCTCATGTACCTATCATGGCATTATCTGCAACTTGCCCTCCAAAAGTCCTTGATAATCTGATCTCGACGTTAGGGCTTGGAAAGGTTGAAGACGGAAAAAGTAGGTGGTTGAGTTTATCATCATGTTCTACATTCAACAAAAAAGCTCTGTAGATGCTCCTCCTCGAGGCACAGTATACTTCACGGCCCCCCTCTATCGGAAGAATCTCCACTATTCTGTCGTCCCGAAACCAGCGAAAAGTAACGATGTATTACAAGCAATGGCTACATACATCCTCGACCATCACGCTGATCACAGCGGGATTGTTTATTGCTTGAGTAAGAAGGTACATCCTAACGTTTTTTCTTGTTTCGAACCATACTGAACGTGCACCTCCGGCCTGATAGGACGCAGAAACAGTTGCGCAAAGTCTGCGAGAGCTCAGTGGAGACAGGATCAAAACAGGTGTCTATCATGCCGACAGACACGATGGTGACAAAGAGAGACTTCATCTTGCCTGGCGGAACGGAACCGTGAAGGTTGTGTGTGCCACTATAGGCGAGCTTGATATCTCTTTTTTCTTTAATCATCTGACTCGAGATCTAGCATTTGGTCTGGGTATCGACAAGGCCGATGTTCGGTTCGTGTTGCATCACTCGGTTCGTTTCCTCTTCTGGTCCATTTCCTGTCATTACTTATGTTTGACACCGCCGTCTTCCAGATATCGGTATGTCTTCATGTCGTTCTGATGTCCAGCTCCATTCATCAATTAAGTTTCCAGAAATCATTAGAAGGTTTCTATCAGGAGTCAGGTCGTGCAGGTCGTGACGGGAAGGACTCAGACTGCATTTTATATTATCGCCCACAGGATGGAATGACTCTGAGTTCAATGGTTGCTGGAGAGAAGGAAGGCACTGACAAATGTATGCCTTTTTAGCCCTTTGGTTCCTAGACAACACTGAATTAAGATCATATGATTATTACTTAGTATATGCCATGTTGAAGTTTGCGCAGAACCTGGACGAGTGTAGGAAGACCCAATTTGCTAAGTAAGCTACGCCTTTCATATCACCATAGCCTTTGCATGAGCGCATCCGCAGTTACTTCTCTATTGCATCAGAAGTCGCCATATCTGCGTGGACGACTGCTGAGTCCGACGCATTGTCCCGGTGTGGCCATTGCGACAATTGTAAACGTTCTTCAGATGAAGTCGTGCGCAAAGAAGTAACATTACAAGCCTGGCAATTGGTGAAGATCACCAAGGCTCTGAATGATAGCGGCGCGAATGTGACACTGAATAACCTAGCGACATTAGCTCGGGGAAATCTAGGAGGCGAATTCGAGGTATTGCGAGGAAAGGGCGGAAAAGGGAAGACGAAGGAGAAACAAAAGCTAGATTTGGAAGAAGTGGCAGGTGGGAAGGTCGATCTGACCAGGGATGTACGATTACTTCACTATAGCGATCACGATCCTTTTACTTACAAAACTTGGCAGGAAATTGAACATATCCTGGTTGATCTACTCCTCAAGAAGTACCTAGCAGAGAAATACTGGACAACTACGTACTCAACGAACGTTTATATTGTATGTGGACCCCTTGCACCTATTCTCTTTCGACATACACAGCAAAGTTTGGCAAATGCGCATGATATCAATTTCGAGTCTGTCTTCCGGAGAAAAGCGAGAAAGTCGAAAGGGAGTGGGAAAGCACCTTCGAATTCTAAAGCAGCCGGAAAACGGAAAAGGGAGACAACAGACTCGGAAGATGATGAACGAGAGAATATCGATATCGATGAAGATGTCGACAACGACAACAAGGGAGTCATCACCGAGGCTGCAGTCAGACCCTTACCACGTACATTCATAATTAGAGTGCCGGATACTGATGAGGAAGACATGGAGGATGACGAGGATGACGAGTGGTCTGTTACTTTCCGCAAGAAGGTCCCACCTCCGAGGAAGAAGCCCAGGAGCTCAGCAACTAACATGTTCAATGCTCACGGGAAAATAGTGAAGGAGAATGATCGTGAGGTTCTGATTTTGTCGGACTAGTATACAGATTGATACATAATCATGGGGGAGCCGAGATGAAAGAGCATAAATAACACAATGGTAAATAAAATGAAGCTGCAGTCATTAAAGGGTAAATATGTTTAACTTTCCTGGTGAATGGGGGTTGGTTGGGGCCGGCTTGTCTTCAAGGCGGACTTGAGAGGTGCTTTGGGAATGAGTCGGTGTAACATGTCAATGCGGACCCCCTGCTCGTTCATCCAGCCCTCTCCACGTTCGGGATAACCGTCAAGGTCTGGCGGGTACTCCTGTCCTGGTGTCGGGGGTTTATAAGCCCCGTCATTGGTCCATAACTGATCCCTAGAATTGAGTGAGCCAGTGGTGTTTTGTAAAAAAAAAATTATTGGATTACCCTCTACGGTTGAACCAACCCTTTCGACGTTGATGAGCAAAGATGGGAGAAGGACAGATAAGATTTTCATTCCATCTCACAGTGCGAAAAAGGGTAAGAGACGTTCGGTCTGGCATATTTGACTCGCCATCAGAGTAACGACGCTGTGATTGAGGTTCTGTTGTCCTCGAGGCCTCTGTTACAGTACTGGTTCCAATGGGTGGTACATTGGCACCCGAGGAGGATGTATAAGCTGGTCCGTACGTTGAGTGGCTGGCGACAGAACTGTCACCATCTGAGTACCTTCTTTGGGGTTCACGAAGGGGAGCCGGGAAGGGTGTCTGTGAGTGATCAGGAACAGCAGTGGTATGCGCAGTTGTTTCAGGGCGAATCCTTGCCGAAGAGGACGATGTAACACTTGTGGCGAGCCCCCGCTGCGTATTTGAAACAGGGACAGCTTGTCGTTCGCCAATCCGAGAGTAAGGATTGCCCATGACGCGCTCTGTCTCAAGAGGTGGACCGTATTCCATTCCACGAGGGTTCTCGTAGACAGAACTCTGCCTGAGCGGGAGGTTAGTATCGCGATCCTGCTGGGCCCTGCCTTGTGCTTGGGTCGGAGCAGTAATTATCTCAGCGTTTGATGGCCTAAGAGGAAGACCATTAGGAGAAGCTGCAATCAAATCTCGCCGTGTTCTTGGGGGAGACGTGTTTGTTACACGATTGGAAGCAGAGCTGACAAGGTTTGCGGCTCT
Source organism: Termitomyces sp. T123_Mx157 (assembly GCA_018849495.1). Lineage (NCBI taxonomy): Eukaryota > Fungi > Basidiomycota > Agaricomycetes > Agaricales > Lyophyllaceae > Termitomyces > Termitomyces sp. T123_Mx157. The sequence continues at coordinate 9,967 of JABFYK010058345.1, read as the reverse complement.
TTCGCCAGACGAAGGAGCAGCTGTGTAAACACGAGAGTGAGAAATTGATTGCTGCGAGGGGGGATGCAGGTACGTCTGCTCTGGAGATGTTCGATGTTCTGAGGTGTGAGAGATCACGGAGCCTGAAGGTTGAGTAGTCATGGGCGGCATGTACCGAGAATTGGTGTCGGGAGCAGCGTCGCGGTTTGGCTGGATGGTGGCGGTGGCATAATGATTGGACGAATCAGTATATAGTTGATGAGGTGCTGTCCTAAGGGTAGTTGATTCCTGAATGTCGGGTGCTTCAGCTCTGTAAGGGGCATGAGAAGCTTGTCGCTCCACAGAACCCCTTCGTGACTCATCTGCAGAAGAAAAAGACCTGCTGGTACCTGCGCCACCTCCTTCACGATATACTTGCGATGCAGTGATCGTCGGGGATACACGAGATATGGAGCCCTTGCGTTCCTTCACTACGGAGTGAGAAGAACCATTTTGTTCATGTCGTTCCTGATTTGCCTTGGGTTCAGGCGAAGTACCAAGGGGCGGCCCAGGGTTCATGGTATGTGAAGCCGGCACGTATCGGCTGGAAGGACCACTATTTCGTGACAGAGGAATTTGTGCGGTAGAAACTAATCGATCTCCAGGCAGAATATGAGTGCTGCTGTGATTCTCCACACTCTGGCGTCTTGTCATCTCGGGTGCGCCCCAATATAAAGGTTGAACATGTGTAGTTATAGTCTGTGCTTGATGTTGTTCAGGACTATTGCGAAGCGGTAAATTTGGCTGAAGTTGGTTCGTGGCGTCACGCACGCCTGTACTCGATGCCGCCGAGTTTACAACTGAGTGACGCGTTGTATCGCGGACAGCGGGATAGTAAGGGACAGCTCTAGACGCTGCAGCGTTGAATTCTGCATTGGCCTTAGCAATCGCGTCCATCTCGCTGTCTTCGTCATCTGAGATGGGGCTACGAAGGTCTGGTAAGCGAGCACTATCGCTAGTTGAAGCGTGTCGATCATGATGTGGACTATTACCAGTGTCTCGTTCTCCTGACTGTACAGCAATGAGTGATGTCCGTATCGGTGTAGCGACCGATGGCCTGGCTGACGATGTGCTGAAACTAGGACCAGCATTCGTCACACGGGAAGCAACGGAAGTATTCACGGCAGGCTGACAGTCGTTCTGAGTCTGGCCTCGGAATATCCCCTTTATCGCAGTCTGTGCTTGTGCGAGGCCGGGTATGTATAATGGGAAAGAAATCCTAGATGACGAAGAAGTGGGAACAGGTGTGGGAGTTGACGTTCGCAGATCGGTCAAAGATGGGTCCGGGGTGTTCGCACCTCTCACAGTCGTGATGCTGTCAGTCGACACAGCAGGCGAGAAAGCAGAATGAATGTGCTCCGGAGTCGTAGCGTCATCGTCTTCCGAGTTAGAGTTGAGATCGGCTTTTGAAGAGAGGGATGCTTCGTAGATGAAAGTGTCGTTGGAACTCTGATAAATAGAATAGCTGGGGGGTTTAGAACGTGAATTGGGCTCGTATGTCAAAAGTTGGGTGTCAGTAGACAACGAGGTTCCGGAACTCGCTAGAGGTCGTGGGGTTTTCTGTGGTTCACTGGGAGCCAACGTTGTGAGTTGAGCGCGGGGATACCGAATTTGATTACTAGTGTTTTGGCGTGGCTCAGTCAACGGTACAGACTGGTAACCGCGGTTAAAAAGAGAGGGAGCGGTCTGAGGGAAAGAATAAACAGATGGGCCTTTAAAAATTTGCACAGTAAAACCCTTGGGGACCTGCGAAGTGTAACCCTCTCTGATAAGTAAAGCAAAAGCGAGGGCAACAGGATGTTTACCTTGCCATATCCTTGCCTTGAACTAGTCTGAGTCGTAGCAGTGGAAGGATACATATTAGAATGCAGAGATACTCACTCAGCATTGGGGTGAACCAGACTAACCGCAGGAGTATATGTATTGAAGCAGTGGACACGATGCACACAACACGAGAAATGCTTGAGGTGATGCATGCGGCATATGACAGAATTGCACAGCATCTGTCTTCCGATGTGTTAGGCCGGGAGAGGCGATCGAGCGGACGTGTCATCGAGAAATTTCCAGCGCATCATGGTGGAAGGTAGTAGTCACAATTAATTTCTTGCAAGAATTATCCCTCAGCATGAGAAAAACCCTCTATGATTGTCGTGATTGTGAAGATTAAATTGCAAGCTTCACACAAGCCGCACCATATGGCAGGAATACTTATGGTAGCATGTTTGAGTGGGCGTTTGGCTTGGTCCGAGTGGTCTACGGCTGCGACGAGACAAAGAATGGGTTGAAGGTTTACAAAAGTCGATCGTAAGTATCATGCCAAGGTCGAAGAACGAGTTAGTTGGTAGGGGCCCATGTAGAAGATCCGATAGAGGGTATTGAGATCCTATCCATGCGCCTGGGTCTTAGTGTTAATGCAGATTATGGCATCACATTACTTTGGGGCCGTGTTCGCAAGATATAAGGATCTCTCGGCGAATGAAACAGATGCAAGTACCGCCGTATCAGCCAAAACTCCATATTACACGTTGAAATCGCGCGGTATACACTGATACCTAACTGTTATTAGAATCATTGAAGGTCTGGCTCAAGTGTGAAATACCTAAGCATGAATTTCACCTAGCACTCGCAGTAGGGGACATCTAGCCCGTCATAGACCGTGACGCGTCCTCGTCCAGATTGAAAACGCGGACGCGTGTTGCCAGGAGTGCTTACGTAAGTGCATCCCACGGCAAAACTTGTCGGGTGAACTACGTACACTTGAAGCTGTAGAAGAGCACTGTGGAACGACTAGTCGATTTCTAGGAAAAAGAAGTGGCTTATTATTTTCACCCGAGTTCCAAAGCTCTGTGCAAATTTCCGCGGCATGCATGCTCTTCGTCAAGAAATCCTTCCTCCGAGCGGTGTGGAATTCGCAACGAGTTTGAGGTTGACGCCCTCGACCCTTGAGGAGCTGCCGACACCTCCAAACGTGACAACAAGACACGAGTTTGCTGCACGAGTTTTGTGTAATGTGGTCATTGCTCGTTCTAGCATTCTCCGGATATTCGAAGTTCGTGAGGAGCCAGTAGTACCCCAGGTCGACGATGAGCGAGAGAGGAAGAAGGCACTGAAAGGGACTGAGGCAGTGGAAGGCGAAGTGGTGATGGATGAGCAGGGTGAAGGATTTGTCAACATAGCCAAGGTGATTAGTTTGGTTCATGTAATTTGTGGCAGCAAACACAGACTGTCGTTCGTGTTTATACGGTGTGAGCTATGCTGATTCAACTATCAACAGTCCAGCGGCCAGAGTGCCGATATTGCTGTACGAACTACCACCAAATTCTATCTGGTGCGCGAACACCGACTTCATGGGATAGTGACTGGTATGGAGGGCGTTAAAATTATAACAACGCTCGAAGATAAGCTAGATAGGTTATTGGTCTCATTTAGAGATGCAAAAGTACGGGAATCCAAAATCACCAGCCGAACATGGCTGACCTCTATCCAGATTGCGCTTCTTGAGTGGTCTACCGCAGTTCACGACCTCATAACCGTTTCAATTCATACATACGAACGAGCGCCACAACTGGTAAGTTATGCCCTTCCACGAAGATGATTTTTGAATAAGTCCTCTAGATGTCGTCGGATTCATCTCTGTACCGTGCAGAACTTCGTGTTGACCCCCATTCACGTTGTTCAGCGTTGTCTTTGCCGAAAGATGCCTTTGCAATCCTTCCTTTCTATCAAACACAGGCCGAGCTTGATGTGATGGACCAGGACCAGACTCATACAAGGTATTCTCCAGGAATGTTTACGGATTTCTTGTACTGATTTCCTGGTAGGGATGTCCCATATGCCCCAAGCTTTATACTCGATCTTCCCGCTGCTGTGGACCAAAACATCAGAAATATCATCGACTTTATGTCCCATATGCCCCAAGCTTTATACTCGATCTTCCCGCTGCTGTGGACCAAAACATCAGAAATATCATCGACTTTCTTTTTCTACCTGGATTCAATAAGCCCACGATCGCCGTTCTTTTCCAGACACAGCAGACATGGACAGGGTATGCATCATATCTCATTGACTAAACGTTTCTTAGTTTGAATCTCTTCCAGGCGACTGAAGGAATTCAAAGACACTGCACGACTCGTTATTTTCACACTCGATATCGTCACCCAGACATACCCCATCATCACATCCGTACAAGGCCTACCGTATGACTGTTTTGCCATCATGGCATGCCCAGCCTCCCTTGGTGGTGTCGTCATCCTCTCAGGCAACTCAACAATCTACGTCGACCAATCCTCCCGCCGGGTTATTCTACCCCTCAGTGGATGGCAAGCACGTATCAGCGACTTCCCTTTGCCTTCCTCCACGCCCGAGCAGCAAGACTGCAACATCCGCCTCGAAGGGTGCCGTGCTACATTCGTCGATGATAGAACACTTTTCCTTATCCTCAAAGACGGAACCGTCTACCCCGTCGATATCGTCGTGGAAGGAAAGGTTGTTACTAGTATGACTATGGGCTCTGCCGTCGCTCAGACCACGATACCGAGTGTCATTAGACGCATCACGGACACTCACGTGTTTGTTGGGAGCACTGTTGGCCCGTCTGTACTCCTGAATGCTGCGCAAGTGGAGGAAGAAGTAAACGAGGATGAGGAAATGAGTTCTCCGACGGCTTTTGTTCAGATGCATATTGATTATGACGATGACGACGGCAAGTAATTTTTCCTCGGCCGATTATCTTATTCTCATGATGTTTTAGATATCTATGGCGACTCCAAGGCCAAGGAACCCGCTGCCAATGGCCATGCGAGTGGCAAGGCTGCAAAAAAGACTAGAACAGTTATCAGATTGTCGGAATGCGACTCGCTACCGGCTCACGGCCCTATAGCTGATATGACCTTCTCGCTTGCTCGCAATGGGGTATATGTTATATTGAAGTATCAGGTAGCCTTTTCTAATCTCGTCATATAGGAACGCCATGTGCCGGAATTAGTCGCTGCCACTGGTTCCGGGCACCTCGGAGGTTTCACTGTTTTCCAAGTAAATATTAATTTTTTATGTTCCTTCCTTGTTCTGAGGACTTTCGTCCCCAGCGTGACCTTCCAATGCGTACAAAACGCAAACTCCATGCAATTGGAGGAGCGCGTGGAATGTGGTCGCTGCCTATACGTCAGACCGTCAAGACCGGAGGCATATCCTACGAACATGCTGTGGACCCATATCATGTTGAGAATGATACTCTTATCTTGAGTACCGACATCAACCCAAGCCCCGGCCTCTCGCGCGTGGGTTTTCTTCCATCTCTCTGCAGCAAAAGCATCGGTCTAATATTGGCCTACCCCCCCAGATTGCTACACGCGCGGCTAAAGGTGACGTATCAATCGCCACCCGTATTCAAGGTACCACAATCGGTGCTGCACCATTTTTCCAGCGGACTGCGATTCTCCATGTCATGACGAATGCTATTCGAGTTTTGGAACCCGGTATGTCGTATATTCATCAGAGCTCGGTGATGTCGTGTTCATTCATATTATATTGATTTCTCCAGATGGCACGGAAAGACAAACAATCAAGGATATGGATGGGAACATGCCTCGCCCAAAGATCAGAGCCTGCAGCATCTCTGATCCTTTTGTTCTGATATTGCGAGAAGATGATTCTATCGGTCTTTTCATCGGTGAGACGGAACGAGGAAAGATAAGACGCAAAGATATGTCTCCTATGGGCGACAAGGTCTGTGACTGATATATCTGCAGCTTTGCGACTCAGTCTTATGCTCGATATGATAGTCGTCTCGCTATCTTACTGGTTGTTTTTATGTTGACTCGACAGGACTGTTTGAGAAAAACTTGAAGAGTAGTCTTGCACTTGACGGTGCCACTACGACACTGCAAGCAGCTGTCAATCCCGGTAGCAGCGGCCAATCCCTGCTACTTGTTCGCCCTCAAGGTATTTTGGAGGTAAGTCTTACCTTGATGTGTTGACATTTAATAATTATTTACCACAATTAGATTTGGAATCTTCCCAAGTTGGCGTTGGTCTTCTCAACGTCGATAATATCTTCGTTACAAAATGTTCTAACCGACTCTCACGATACTCCTGTTCTATCGCTCCCGCAAGACCCGCCGCGAAAACCACAGGATCTAGATATTGAACAGATCCTGCTCGCTCCAATCGGTCAATCGACGCCTCGGCCGCACCTTTTCGCATGTCTATGTGTTTTTGTCTCCTTGTTCTGGGCTGACATGCTCCTTTCGCGATTCAGGTCTTCTTACGATCAGGTCAGCTGACCATATACGAGGCACATGCCGGCGGTCAAGGATCCGATCCTCCTCCTACAGTCCGGGTATCAAGCCTCGATATCAAGTTTGTTAAGGTTCTTTCGAAGGCGTTTGAGATCCAACGCCCTGAAGAGGGCGAGAAAAGTATACTTGCAGAGCAAAAACGCGTTCTACGCATGTTCGTTCCGTTCGTCACAGCGCCTGCGCCAGGAACGACGTATTCGGGGGTATTCTTCACTGGTGATCGACCAAGCTGGATCCTCTCTACGGACAAATGTGGGCTACAACTCTATCCATCTGGCCATAACGTCGTGCACGCGTTCACCCCGTGTTCGCTTTGGGATTCAAAAGGCGATTTCCTGCTCTACTCTGAAGAGGTGCGTGTTCCGATGAATGCCAAGGTGTGTGACTCTGATCCGGGATGTCAGGGTCCAAGTCTCCTCGAGTGGATACCCGAGTTTGATCTCAACGGACCCCTTCCGTCCCGAACCATCCCACGCGGGCGCTCATACTCGAACCTCATTTTCGATGCCTCTACTCATTTAATCGTCGCCGCATCATCCCTCCAAGCCCGATTTGCCTCATTTGACGAAGATGGAAATAAGGTTTGGGAACCAGAAAGTAAGTGATCGAGCTGCCTTGTCAGGATTCACAGAGAACTTAGAATGTCGTTTTGGCTATTTTTTAGCCCCTAACATCTCGGAACCTCTATGTGACTGTTCAACAATAGAGCTTATATCACCCGACCTTTGGGTAACGATGGATGGGTAAGTTAAACCTTCTAGGAACTTGCCGGATAATTCAGACTCAGGATTTAACTGATGATTGTTGTAGATTCGAGTTCGCCACTAATGAATTCATCAATGACATGACAGTCGTGTCGCTCGAAACTGCGGGCACAGAGACTGGGACTAAGGAGTTCATTGTAGTTGGAACTAGCATCAACCGCGGGGAAGATTTAGCAGTAAAGGGTGCTGTGAGTTTGTTCCCCGTACACACCACGACGGCTGTCAGTCTGAGACAGGCTCCATGTCCCAGACGTATATCTTTGAAATTGCGGAGGTCGTTCCTGACCCTGCATTTTCATCTAAGCGGTGGTACAAATTACGCCTGCGGTGCAGGGATGATGCCAAAGGCCCAGTCACGGCTGTCTGCGGTTTCAGTGGTTACCTCGTTTCTTCAATGGGACAAAAGGTTAGTTGCGATCGATGGGTCGTTTGACAGCATCTTCATCAAGTCCCCACCTAGGTATTCGTTCGTGCATTTGACTCCGATGAGCTCCTCGTTGGGGTTGCTTTCCTTGACGTTGGAGTATATGTGACGTCCCTTCGGACGCTGAAGAACTTATTGTTGGTAGGCGACGCAGTCAAAAGTGTCTCCTTCATTGCATTCCAGGTCACCTATCACATTACTGGATGAGGTAGTCTCTGCTGATATAACCATAGGAGGATCCATACAAACTTTCCCTCCTTGGCAAAGACATCAATAGGGTCTGCGTCACTAATGCTGATTTCTTCTTCGCTGATGGCCAACTATCAATATTGACGGGCGATGAAGAAGGTATTATCCGAATGTACGACTATAATCCTCACGGTAAGATCATCTGCCTTGCGTTCATTTGTCATTTTTCTAAGTGAAGCATCCAGACCCTGAATCAAAGGATGGACGTCATTTGCTCTTGCGGACGGAGTTCAACAGCCAGTCAGAGTATCGTGCTTCAATACTCATTGCTCGAAGAACAGGTGATGACCCTATGATCCCTCAGGCTAAACTTATAACAGGTCGTTCTGTTTCACTACTATCTATGTCGCTTCTGATTCTGAGTTTCGAAGGTTCCACTGATGGCACTTTGGCTTCTCTGACTCCCGTCGAGGAGCATATGTTCAAACGACTACAACTGCTCCAGGGCCAACTAACGCGGAATGTTCAGCATGTGGCCGGTCTCAACCCCAAAGCCTTCCGGTACGTTACTCTGGCCCTGAATCCTTGGCTTGTTCCTCAGATAATGTTCTAGGATCGTTCGCAATGACTACGTGTCCAAGCCACTATCGAAAGGAATCCTGGATGGCAATCTACTAAGACACTTTGAAGCTCTGCCAATCCCTCGCCAGGTTGATGTTACTAGGGAAATTGGAACTGAACGTACGACTGTCTTGAAAGACTGGATAGGAGTCAATAGTCCATGGTAGTTTTTCGTTTTCTATCGTTACGTGCTGTGTGCTCTTTGTTTGTGCATAACTCTAGTCTCCAATCCGATTCCGTTTTTCTTTGCGCATCTGTAGCCATCAATTTGGACGGCAAGACTCGAAGGCTAAATCGGGTGGAAACTGCGGTCTTTCTCATCATTCACTGAAATTGCCAAATGAATTCACGCTATGTCTACCATCGGTAAGGTATAGAAGCAACCTTTAAAACCATGTTGAATAGCTCTAGCAAGCGTCGAAGCAAAGAATAGCCGCGTGAGTGCTGTACACTCAACCAGATGAGCAGGAGTAAGATAATGAAGGATCTAATCCCATACCTGTGAGTGACTAGATGTCTATTTTGGTCCTCGGGATGCCTGGGATGATAACATCTTCTCATCTTCTGTATATTTGACGTTTGCGCCAAGGTTGGGATTTGTATTATGCAGACGGAGATGTGTTACATACCCGGAGTCTGACGTTTATTGAGGTTAGGTACATCGTACACTTGCTAAATCAATATGATAAACGAAGTTGCGACGAATACCTGGTAATTTCGGTCAAAGGACAATTCAATGAGCAGAGGCCGTCAGGGCTCTTGCAAAATTGAAGGGGATGCGGGTCTGTTTCTGGGCCGAGCCATCAAGCACGGTCACATCTTTTCTGGTTTCTAGCATTGCGCTCTTTTTGCAGTCATGAAACTAGATAAAGTGAATGAAATCAATTCAATGATACCAAAAACATTCAGATGAATGGCAATGTTGCTAGAGAGTTGCTAGCAACCCTAAGAAATCTTAATAGGTAACCATTGTATGGGCTGAGAATCTAGACTGCATGTGACCATCATGTCATATAGAAAATAAAAAAAAGTGAAGTTGCAAACATAAGAGAAATCAGATACTCTGTGCTTAGTGAGAATAGGGTCTTATCAACACTTCAGAAAATCTTGTAGAATTCTGAAGGAACACCTGTTAAAAACAGGTTAAGTGATTTCCAACAAGTATTTCTCCAGAAACTCCTTACAAAATTTCCTAATTAGGAATTTTCTTTTTGGGAATTTCTAGAGAAACACTTGTTGGAAATCACATAACATATTTTTGACAGATGTTTCTCCAGAATTCTACAAGATTTCCCAAAGTGCAACATGTCTGGCCTTCATGTATGGGTCAGGCTAGACAAGGAACACAGAGGAGGGATGGCCACCAATGCAGAGGCACTTGGAGGCACTCTAGAGGGCATTATGTTCTGAGGGGTGGAGCAAGGTAGACTAGCCAGCAGAGCCCCTGAGCAAGTGGGAGGCAATTAAGGAGAACCAGGAACAGCAGAGCTAATGAGTTGGGGCTCACAGGGAGCCTTGGCTAGGGTGCAAAAGCATGGGCCAGACCAGACTAACCAGCTTTAGGTGGGGAGTGTCAGCTTCTGCTGATCTCAGTGGCTCAGGTCTACTGGGCAAGTCCTTACTAGGCAGACACAACATCCTACATATATAATCAA
>JABFYK010058344.1:12344-25466 GCA_018849495.1 Termitomyces sp. T123_Mx157 | reverse complement strand
ATCTGTCGACATCGACACACTCAAAGGCTAAAGGTTCCCGAGGTGGTTCTCGAGGTGGTTCAAACTCACAAAGTATCAGGCAGTCGACATCGGAACACTCAATGGGTACACGTTTTCGCACCAGGTCGAACCATGGTGCATGAATGTGTTGTTTTGTCATTTTGTTGGACAAAACTCCTCTTAGCCTGTCGTGCTTGTTTCAGCGCGTGTATCTGTCGCGATGTGAAAACCATGTAAGCTCATTGATAATATGGCTGAAGCTATACATGATAGCTATACATGATAAACAATTATAATTTTGACGTTTCATTCTCTATATTACATGTCTAAATCATTACTAGATACCGACTCTCCTGCGGTGTTTGTGTTACTGTTACTCAGGACCAACTCCTATAAAGATATCGTATTATCTCAGGGTCTTGGAGTCATTATCTTTGAGCTGATCATAAAATAATACCAGACGAATCCCTCAATCCTTGGTGACAAGAGGTTTTACTCTTTCCACGATTTTCAAATCATGATATGAATCGATATCGCCCAGTTCGTCCACCATTATCGCTTGGGAGACTGTTTCGACCACATTGTCCGGTCTTGCATGTCGTTGCAGCATCGATTTCACAGATTTGTGTACTCGTTGCGATGGCGGGGGCAATGCGAGAAGTATCACAACACCGAGGGCGCCAAACCTGCCTCGTCCCGCCCGACATAGCACCCCAAACTCGGGCTCCAAGCATATTCATGCGCAAGTAATTTGGTCAACACACCATACGCCTTCAAATCCGCATAGGGAACTCCCGTCCTTGGATCCAAGTATTTCGCCTCCTTCCCCGTAATTGGACATTTTTGTTTCGGTCGTGCTTTGCAACAGGAAAAAAATGGAAATTGAGTACATATCTTTGTAATGAGCACAAATTAAGGAACATACAAAGCGGTCGATTCTTCCCAGCATAAACCTTCAGCGCCCCCCAGTCAACATCGTCACCGAACATGGCTGCCATGGTCTCATTCCATGGTGGTTTCGGTGCTCCATTATTTTGTGCAAGCTCATGCACAATGTAGTTCCTTGTGACCTTCTCTATCCTTTCTGCGGGTGTTGGAGGAGGCGCTGTCCACATCATCGCACCGGCAGATTGTAGTTGAGCGATATATGGGTTATAGTGCGTTGACTGGTATGGGTTACTTTGAAATGTTGGTGTGGTGAATGACTGAGAGTCTTGTTGGCAAACGGTTGGCATAGAGGATTGGGAGGGCAACTGAGTTGCTGATGGAATCGTTGGCTGAATCGAGGGCTGAGAGGTTAGTTGAGTTTCTGAAGGAATAGTCGTTTGAGTGATCGATTGAGGGATCAGTTGAGGGGCTGTTTGAGTTAATTGAGTGGTTAGTTGTGAGGTCGATTGAGTTGATGGAGTCGTCAGCCGCAATGTTGGTTGTGAGTCCGGTTGAGTAACTGGTTGTGTGCTTCTTTGAGGGTTTTGCGTGGGTGATTGAGCAGCTAGTTGCGAGACCTGTTGAGTGGTAGATTGAGCAGATGATTGAGCAGACAACTGAGTAATTTGTAAAGTTGTCGCTTGAGGAGCTGAATTAGTCGTGGGCTGAGCAGATGATGACGCTTGTTGGGATGACTGCTTGGAAACAACATTAGTCGTACTCGAAGGCCCAGCCACTACAGCAGAGGTAGTCGCCGCGGGAGAGACAGAATATCCCGACATATACCCACTAGTAATCATATGGGGGTAAACTCCCGCAGGAAATGTATAAGGTGTCGTTGGACCATATGAAGTTGAGCCCATAGCACCGTACGGATTATACGCAAACCCGGCTCTCCCAGGCGTAAAGGTTGGAGCGGGTGGCGGTGTGATAACGACTTTAATCTCCTCACGTCGACTAATCCATCGAATCAGTGGCCCTTCGATGGTAGTGCGGACAACACGGGCACGCTTCCGTCTCTCCTCCTCAACTTTAAGATAATCACGATGGTCAATGATATTTCCTTCTTCATTGTCAAGAGCAAGAGCAATGAGCTCTGCTTGTGTATAAGCCTTTGACTCTATCTTTGTCTTCTTCGGCATCGCAGCCTACAGAGAGATGATCAGCACTCTCATACAAGACACAGACAAGTTTGGACAGACTTTCTTCTCCTCTGACCGCTTCAATCGTTCCACAGCAGCAGACGTAGCTAATATAGTATGTGTTCGTTGGCTATGCCTTTTCTTCTTCGGACTAGGTTGATGAAATCGCAAAACTTCTCCTGTTTCTGCGTTCACAGCTGGGCCCAACGACACGCGTCGTTTCAGGTCCTTTGGTTTCGGTCGAGAGGTAGAAACTTCGGCTTGAGGGTTGAAGGTGACTTTCTGCCGTGCATGGGCTGCAGCAGTCACTCTCTCAAATTTGGAGCGCGCGTCCTGTAAGGCCATTGAATTTGAGATAGAGACACTCAAGAAAGGCTAGAAATACACCTTCTTCGTCCGCTTTTCTTCCTTTAGAAGAGCTTTCTCACCAGCTTCTGTGTCCTCCTGGGCCTCCTCGTCAGTACTCTCGAAGTCGGACCCAAACACATCTTCTTCCTCTGTTTGAGGGCATCTGTTCAGTACAGAAGTCTCGTACAGCAGTAGTCAAACAACCTTTGTCGTTCACGAAATCTTGATCGTCATCTACAGAGTCGGCAGTGGTGTCCAGGGCCATTTCCGCAAGAGCTGCCTCCATCCTCATGGATCATGTTTGAGAACATTTTTCCTGATTTTGATTATGGAATTACCTATTCCCAGCTGTGCTCCTTCGTGACCTTCGAGTAACAAGAGGTTCGACAGCATCCATAGTTGTGTCTTGTTCGTCCATGGTCAAGTAAGACGGCTACACATGATACCAAAAACGGAAATGCACATTTCCGCCACGTGCTCTCGGGATTCAAGCAAGCGTCAACATCCAAAAAATCACTGGCACATCTCTAGCGAACGATGCCTAAGCCCTCCCCCTCACACCTTGCAAAAGTCTTAACCAAACTCAATGCTTTACCAAAACTCCACCTTACTCAGCTTAAAAGCATCAAGCTCTCTTTAGCCTTCCGGAACGACCATTTTGGTGCCCGGTACGTCTTGCAGATTCATCAAGAGTAAGCACGCGTCTGACGCTGTCTTAGGCATTTTGTGAAGGAACAACTTCCACGGATTCGGTGGGCGAACCCTGATCTGGACATCCAAGTCGAAAAGTGGCGAAAGACAAAGCAGGAAGCCTGGAGACCTGAAATGGAGTTAGAGTTTGGTGAGCCGTACGTTGCAAACCGCACTACCTTTTTGACTTGTGGACAATTCAGCCGATGGGACCGAGAAGACAATAGACATGCACGAAAAATGGTCTACGACAATCCTAAAGGAGCTCATGGAAGTTGCTGGTGGCGAGCCTTGGAAGAAATGGGAACAAGAGGCACGAGCATCCGGCCAGCCTGTGGTACCCGGAGAAGAAAACGAGCACAATGTTATCGAGCGGTCGACGCTCGAGCCTCTGCCATCACTTAGTGTGTTCCGCACTACCTTACCACCACCTAGCCAAGAAGTACCCATAACACCTGTCGACTCTGCTCCCAGAACCGGTGTATCTGCTGCTTTGCCTTGATATAATCTCTGGATTTGTCTTTAATACCTACGACTTAATCTTAGCATAAATTCATTCAGTGACAAACATGTTCTACACAAACATGCTGCCTGATACCTCTACCGCTGTCATCCCGATGACATACTTGCGATAAAGCAAAGTCCAGGTACGCAGGATCTATGGGTGTCACTTTATATTATATCGAAACATCTGCAGCCGCGCCACAAGGATACGATAAATATACATTTCATGTCAGCGGTAGGTCTGATGGCGTCTCATACCACTACTGGTGATCATCCAACACGGGAAGCTGTGTCGATACAGTAATGACTGTAACACTGGTTTAAGACTACGAGCTTCTTCATCAAGCCTAAGTATCTTCTATAACCAGTTCCATGACTAGCCCAGCTTTCCCGCAAAATAAGCACCTTGTAGACACTGATCCCCTTGCAGACAGCATAGTAGTTGAGACTCTAATCACTTGCCTCCACTTGATCTTTCTCTCTTCTGATCTATACAACCGAGGTGCAAGGAACAGAAGCCGAGAAACAACTGGATAACTTGCAACGGATACCTCAATTCTACCCCTTCGTCTGACTTCTCTCTAAATTACTCGACGAAAACTGTTTTTGTAACTCTGAGATAGGCCAGAATTGGATGTTCCTTTCCGACGTCATCTCGTCGTTGCCACTCAGAGATTAGCCAAGAGGTCGCACTCTACATGTTATGAACTCAGGACATTATCCAAGACAATCGACTTCCTGTTGAAGCCGGAGGTTTTGTCGACATCTATAAGGGACGTTTCGAGGTTCAAACAGTTTGTTTGGAGAGTTTACCCAAAGCACACGGATCGAATATCTGCTCAAGGTAGCTGTCCTTGGCCAAATCTCGCCATTGAAAAACATCAATTCACGTTTGTCAATTTCAATCTATAGCAGATATTTCAAGAAAGCATACTCTGGGGGCAGTTGGAACACGTCAATGTCCTCCAATTCTATGGATCATTCCGGTTTAATGGTCGACTTTGCTTCGTGTCGCCTTGTATGGAAACCCGGCGATATTCGTATCTAACAAACTATCCTGATGTCAACCGCGCTCACTTGGCAAGTGGCTTGATAATTCTTGTCGTCTTCTTTTTAACAGAGTATACTTAGGTTCTCGACATCGCAAAAGGTTACACTTGAACGGAATTGTCTATAGCGATTCGAAAGGGTATGGATACTTTCCTCTCCCTCTCCGTCTTAACAAAATCTCGTTGACATACAGCCTAACATCCTTATTGATAACTCTGACCGAGCACGCCTCGCAGATTTTGGGCTGTCTGCAATGTTCGATCCGCAGATACTCGCATGGACCGTTGGGCCGAGAGTGTTCTGTCAGATGGTAAGTACCCGAACTTTTTTTACGCCAAAATTGACGTATACGTGCAAAACACCCCGGAAAGTGATGTGTACGCTTGGTCTTGTGTCTGCTACGAAGTACTCCACCTTCTGTTCCCCTATCCACTGGCAGACCCTCAAGGAATTCACAAATTTTTACGGGCACTGTACCATTCGCCGACCTTCAGCGCGAGCCTACAATTGAGCTCAACATCATGTCTGGTGCTCGACCTGCGAGGCCACCAGAGTTCAGTCAGCCTTGGTACCAGTAGGGGCACACTACCACCATCTGGACATTGATGGATTCAAAACCCAGACAACCGTCCAAAAACATCCCAGGTCATCGCTCGCCTCGAGTCTGAGCAAGGCGTCAACTTACAGTCAATAGACGAGACAAACGATCCATTTCCTGCCTGTTTTCGGCAGAGAATGCGCCATTCAATGGTTCCTTCAGATACCTCTGCTATTTCAAACCGCATGCATGATCTCAAATCGTCCGACCTTGCTAGCATACAGTCTGACCTGGGGCGATTTATCATAGTACTAACAACTACACCCAGTTGAACCCTCAACAAGCGAAATTGCTTGAGGGTGACGCCCTTTTCTAAAACTATTGATAGCGAGGATCCCATAGGGATCATGAGTCAACAGGACTTGTGAGTATTATCACTTACGTCCTTTTCAAACTTGCTCCAGCACCTATGACGATGATCAGAATCTCGTTATCTGCCCCTGCCTCAGATTTGTCTGACTGTGTGAACCAGCTTTGGTCTGCCAAGCAATGAGATGATTGAACCGCCGTTGATTGAGCCACCGTCGATCTCCAACAACGCATGGAACAGTACTAGTTCCGTGGCTAGTGCATTGACTTCAGCACCACTGTCCATTGTGAACCTAATTATTATACAGCAAGAACTCGACAAGAAACACCAACCTGATAGCTGACATCGAACGTATTGGCAATGATGATACGGTCGCAGAAACTCGTCAACAACTGCTCAAGAACGGTCTTGACCGTGACAGTTCGCCCCTCACGAAGGGACCCATGTCAAGCGCTTTCAATACGTGAAGGAAGCGAAAGTCTGGTTTACACAAGAACACCACATGTCCTTACCACAGACTCGCAAACGACTACGAAATAAGTAAAACGGCCCTCAAAAAATTACCACATGCGACATACCTGACCTATAGTGAATATGGCTCCATTTGGATTTGCAATCAATTGTCACGATCGGCCCTCACCAAACGAATACTCAAGTAGGAGCTTGCCCCCACGAATATTCTCAAAAAAGAAACAAAGTGGGTTCGGGTCTGTGATACTATGTAGATGTTAACGATGCGATAGATGTGAATTACTATACTGCCCAAAATGATTTTCATTGGCTAAATGTCAGTGTCCGGTGCGCCATGTACACCAGCACTCTTAACTTTTAACGTGCGATGACTGAGAGCCTGAGGATCATCGCTGGCATTCTGAATAGGCGATGGAAGGGAGAGAGAAAGAGAGAGGGATAAAGATTTGAAGGTCTTATCTGTGTCGCTCGGCAATAATATCTGGAGATGATGTTTATAGAATCACATACATCTGAGTCATACACAATTCATGACGCCACACCGTGGCCCATGATGTTGGTCTACATCGGTTTACACTCTCGGGAACCGAATGCCCCAAAGTATCCCAAAGTTAGAGTCACGTCCATATTTACCATATTTACATCTAATTATCAGTCACTTTATACAAGTAACGAACATCTGTTAAATTATCATGCGCCAATAACTTATGATGATGCAGCAAACCATCCAGAAAACATGACGATAAAACCTATCCCAACGAGGAGGCCAGCGAGATCGTCGAGGAATAGCGACCCCATCTGGAAATATTTTAATCCGTTCACAATAATTGAGGGTAGAGGCGGTGGGAGGTGGGGTAAAGCGATAGCTAGCAATGTTGGGGGTTGTACAGTATCCTTACAAAAATTGGATTCAGCGCCACAACAGATTAACAAAAAAACACTGGACTCACAAAGCCGGAAAATATCCGCACAGAATGTAACACGAGCTGCAACGTCGTGAATGCCCAAAAGAAAGGCTAGCACCACGTTCACGATCAGTCACTGTACATCACAAGCTCAATCATAATGCGACTCACCAACACCTGTACTCTCATCATCAGGGCCACATCCTCCGACTTCCTCGACCTCCCCAACTCTGCCCACCGACTCCAAATCCCCACTCTCTGTCCACCGACGTCCACCAGATTCCCTAAACTCTCCATCCACACCCTCGGCTCCATATAAACCACAAAATAAGTCAACAGAGCCCACATCGACAGCAGATGCACAAACGGCATGAGCTTCTGCAGACGCGTCGGAGGCGGGGGGACAGATGCAGCCGGTGCCTTGCCTTCGGCGCCTGCAGGCGGATTCGGAGGTGGAGGCATAGTGGTTTCTTCGCCGAGAAAATTGCTTGATGTTTTGCGGATTGTACTTGCAGAGTCTAATTAGCAGGATAAGCAAATGACAGACGGAAATAGATGAGACACGGACCGGGATGGATGTAGGCGGGATCGTCGCCTCTTGCGGAGGTGGTCAGCTTTGCAAGTCGGTCAGAGCCTCTGCTGAGGATGGCCTTTCTGCGAGCCTCGGCACGTGCAGACGCAGACATGGCAGTCGTTCAAATTCAAAGACGTGGCAAGTCCGATCCTCTGTCTCATCTATTTGGAATATCCTCGAATGCCAAACATGATCTTATCTAAAGTACCGTAGTGCGTGGGTAAATCTGATCAGAGTCGCGTAATGCCAATTTTTATTCCATTCAACTCTTCCCGCGGGTAAGGTTGGAGGCGCTCGATGACAACAGCCATATCATTCGCAGAATACGGCTTGAGAACGGTAGTAGACTGATTGAAGTCAAATACCTCTAGCTCTGATTCCCTCAAACGCCAGCTAGGTAACATCAGACACAGAACGAGCCGCATCCCATTCAGCGGCGAGCGCGCACACTTCTTTAGCTATCGAAGTGTCGAATTCTAACTCGATGGGAAGATGTTCTCCTTCCCCATAAGACTAGTATGCCTTAATCGGTTCTCTTCGAGTCAAAAAGAAGCCAACACACATCCCAGTCAAAAGGTCCAGGATCTTGATCTTCTCTGAGCCACCAATGCAAATATCCATGGAGATGGTTTTTACAATGTCCCGTGGTAATACTCTTTCCAATAAGGTACTCACAGTCCTTGACGTACAGCAGGAATGGATCAAGGCCTCCGAGCTTACGCTCTACCTCAAACACGAAGAACAATAACTTAGAGAAAACAGAACAAGACCTACCAAGCAGGAGAATCAAATCTCCGCCCTTCTCATTGCCTTCTCATACAGAATAGTTCCGACCGAAAGATGTTCTCGCCCTTCTCAACGTCAACGACAAGACGTCGATATCTCGATTCATCTTGAGTACACTTGATACATAGCTCGTCGGGGGAGAGTCGATCGCAACGCATCCTAGCAGCTGATCTGTGACCTCTTGAATTCGAAAATGCCCTCCATGAGACAATGCATTGTTCTGAGAAGTGCTCAGTTACCCACACGCCACATGCTACTAGTAGTCGCTGCAACCACTCAAGCATCAAGAGTCAACGCGGACGAAACCTTCCATCGTCTCGACCGCGGATCCTCCCAAATCAACCCGTACAACTTTCCCGTCGTTACCAATCTCGACCTTGACGGCAATCTCGCTCCTCCGCCCCATTTCAACACCTTGAACAATTTCAATATTCCACTTACCCGGCCCATTCTTCCCCGCCAACCATCCTGCCAACGTAGACGCCGCCGAACCTGTCGCGGGATCTTCGAGTGTCCCATCAAACATCCTCGTCCTCACCACTCCATCTAGTCGTTCATAAAATGCATAGACTCCCACAAGTCCGGCCCAGTCACCTAGATCTGGCGCGGTGATACGCGTTGGGAACGGTTGCATCTTTGCTAATGCCTCCTCGCTCGTCAGTTCCAAGAGGATAAATGTCATCCCTTTGACGATCGACACGAGTGCTTCAGCTCCGTGTTTGCCATTCATGTAATCTTTGTCGTCAAGGTGCGGCTGAAGGGCCTTCATATTGGGTTGGAGGAATGGCGCGTGTACCTTAAAGTCAATTGGGACCTGCAACACCACCCTCCCTCCATCTCGAGCAACAGGTATCGGTCCAGCTTTCGTCTTCAACGTGATGGTATCTTTTTGCGCAGTCTGAGATAGCAAGTACCATCCTGACCCAATCGTCGGATGACCTGCAAATGGCAACTCTTCAGTCGTAGTGAAAATATCGATCGTGACGGCAGCATTGGAATCAGAAGTTTCGTGCAGGAAGACCGTCTCGGATAAGTTGAACTCCCTCGCGATGAGCTGTTTCTGGGATTGAGAGAGCTCGACTCCTTCTGGGATGTGCACTATAGCAAGAGGATTCCCAAGGAAGCGCACCGTGCTGAAGACGTCGAGCTGCACGAATCGAAGCTTAAGACTCATAGCAGGCTAAACTACTGTCTGTGGTCGAAGTCTCAAGGTATGGATAGATTGGACTCAAACGTTGGGTCGAAGAGGGGATTCTACAGATCAAGGTTACAAATATTTAGATTCTATTTCAACCAATCGCAACGACTACATTACTCCGAGTCCTTAGACTACCTCTCTCTCTAGATCTACTTAGAGGTATCTCTCATGCAATGACGCAGTAGGACTGGATGGTTCCGCCGCGGCGGCCCTCTTCATCGACAGGAACAAGAATTTCCTCGACCTCGGTCGCAGCGAAGAGGGCGATGTTATTGGTGAAGGAATCCATGCGAGCGGTTTGTTAATGAATTGGTAGTGTAAGACTCAGATACGAGAGGAGACGGAGGGCTGAACCGCTGAAGATCCTGGGGAGAGAGAAATCATCTTCTCTCTCCTTTATGAGCTGGATGTGAACAATATCTGGTAAACGATACAAAGTCGGAAGCACAGTCCAAGAGCCTCATTGCATTGCAATTGTTTCTCATACTTCGTGGAATGGATGCGTGACCTGCCCAGGCTTTGGGGATAGGAGAGAGAACAATAAGCATACATCAACTTGGATGATCAAGAAGTAAGCCAATCGAACTCATGTTGATTACAGCTTGTGGCTACAATTGCCCATTTCGCGCGACTCTTATTGTGACAGTGTTGCAGTGATCCAAATTCATGTGGCGAATGAATCATTGCTACTTTGGCATGACGTAATGTGGCACCTGCGCAAGAAGCTTAGCTCCGATACATGAGAACAATAAAGATAGTCAGGATCTAGCACTAGTCCAAAACGCAGACCTTGGGAGGGAGATTCAGTGTCCGGTCCTATCATATGACGAAGATAATCAACATATCCTGGTATCTAGTATAACCAAGTGTGAGCAGTAATCTTATTTACCAAAAACGAGCAGAGGCATAAGTCACGATATCAAAAACGTCGAGAATGACTGCTGTTGTTCGAATATCAGTGCGCACGAACACAAAAGACACCAAGCTTCTAATATCGGCTACAAAATTCGTTATGCTTCTTCAGAGCACCCAGTCACCTCATCCGTACCAAATTCGTACACATACCCTGAAAACCCAGACCCCTTTCACGCTCGGACTCCACACCTACCCCGAATCCGCCAAACACCACCTCGCAGGAAAAGTTCCCGACCGCAGAAGCGCGATACGCACGTGTTACGCGACCACCAACAGGTCCTCAGACTACACGGAAGTGGTGCCGAAGAGACAATAGAAAATTACCTCGCCCAATCGGAATTCTAGATATGGAATGCTCCACTGATGACTGCTGCAAGACTAGTCGGTCGCGGAGGCGTTCCCTCGTGCGTGTCCCTCGCTCACCTACGAGTCTACGACATTCTGACTCCCGCAATATCACCCACGTCGGATCTCTCACCTCCATCCGGAACCACAATGCTCGCGGCATCCTCCCATTCGAAACAGACCGCGCTTCTTACCGAGACAACCGAAGCCAACAAAGATCCACTCATCAAGCCCCGCTCTATTAACAGCACTCGCCATGCCTCGTCCATTGTCCCAGATTCCAGACACACCTGTGCCAGATGTGGCGTTCCGCACGTGCCGAGATATGATAAAGCATGGAAGCAAACATAAGCTGGTATTCCTGGAATTCTCTGAATTACCAACGCAGCATTTCTCCATTCTTGTTTCTCGTGGAATATTCATGTCGTTCTTGGATCTGAGACACCCCGGGGGGCAGGCACACGCTTTTCTGTCTGCGGTAGAAGGTTCCTTCGTGTCTTTCTTTGCTCGCCGTGTCTCTCAAGGTCCAAGTTAGGGCTATCCCTTGAAAAATCTCTTTGTCAAGGCCGGGCCGCCAGTACTCGATTCTCTGACTCGAAGAACAGAGTATGTCCAACCATCACCAACACAACGACACATTCCTCCAGTCCTCAATACCGGCCGGATCGTACCGGGACACAAGCTGAACGAGTACCAACCAACAACATCAGATTTCCTCGCTGGTGCCTAAACCGAGACCAACCTCGGACGACCTATATCCCAAGGTCCCTCCCTCGTCTTCGCCGCTATCAGCTTCTTCTTTCTACTTGGAATCCAGGGTGTGTTACATTACTGCCTCGCCTCGAAGACGACAAGACTGATATTCGAAACCGACCGTGCTTCCTTCCACCTTCCGAATAGACTCGCGTACTTGGATTGCAAACGTCCGCACATGTGCCGCCGGCTGCGTTTTCTGCATTCGCAGCACAAGATACGCATTTCATCACACGGACCGGCCCCGCAAACAAAGAAAAAATTCAAAGAACCACTGCCATTATTCTGTCCTTGAATCGAACAAAGGACCAAGGCCCAGGGCCGTTCCCGCACCAGTACAAAACAACACTTGCGCCAAGACGCGAGATATAATCTGATCAATGCCCGACGCCGGATCATCTTTCCTTCTTTCTGTGCCGAACATAGGGGGCCATCATCCGTAATAATCACAATCCAACTGTCCAACTCGACCGGCTTCCCTACCGAGCTTCATCGACATCGATGCACGAAGCTTTACTTACGCACACCATGTACATCATACCACACATACATATCCAATGTACATACACACACACCGATGTCAAATCGCACGTATCCAAGTAGGTACTAGCTACCGCAGCGCACCGCGACTATGCACGGGTTCGTCAAGTGCCGTGCCCGCGGACGAGAGAATGATAATACAGGTATGCGTGCGTCCAGCGCACGCGATGGGAAGTCTAGTCGGGAGAATAGCGAGCGAAAGCGAAGAGGGAAAGGAAAAGGAAAGTGAAAGCGAAGCCGCATCGACGGGAAAAGGAAAGCGAAAGAAAAGCCGCATGGAGGGAAAAGAGAAACCGGACCGTCGTGGCCTAAAACTGATTGAACCACCACGAAACGCCGGTCCTGCCCAAGGCCGGATCGGCAAGGGCAGCAAACGCCGTCATGGTCAAATCGATGTCGCCCTCCTTGCACGCCTCGCACCTGTCGACGATCTTGACGACGATCTGCTTATCGCCGCGCTTGACGGTGGCGGTCATCGGGACGTGGCACTGAGAGTCCGGTGCGCAGTTGAGGAGGCCGTCGCCGCCGAGGTTGACAAAGGACGCGGCGTGCACGGATGTGACGAACTCGCCGGCGGGGTTGAGGGACTTGCGGCCTGGGACGTACGGGCCGCAGATGGGGTTACTAAGAAGAAGAAGGCGGGTGTTAGGAAGGCTGGAGGGGCTAGAGCGCACGCACCGGTTTGTCTCGGCCGTCGCACCAGGCCAGTTGTCGAACATGAGCTTGGAGACGGCGGCCGTGAAGGTGTTGTCGTCGTACGTGTCTCCGCACGAGACGATTCCGGTTGAGCTGCAGACGGAGATGAGCAAGAGTGATGGTGAGTGAACGAGACACGGACTAGAATGTCATGTCGCCGGTGTGGACGTTTGTGTAATGGGCATTGTGCTTGTTGTTGAAGGACTTTGAGAGTTCGAGGAGGTATGGATCGGCGGCCGAGGCGCGGGTCGCTGCGGGTGCGGCGCCTGCCTGGGTTTGTGATGGCCAGTCGGCGGGTTTGAAGGCTGCGCCGGTGGTTGGGGTGGGGTTGTGGTTGGCTGACGCTGGGTGGTTTGCTGAGGACGGATTG
>JABFYK010058344.1:0-12246 GCA_018849495.1 Termitomyces sp. T123_Mx157 | reverse complement strand
GAGGACGTCGCGTGGGATGACGCCGCGGCCGAGGACGTCTTGGGCTTGCATGTGCGCCTCCGCCTGGTGGGGACTGGGATTGCCATACGCTCGTGGTGTCGTGGGAGACGGTTGAGTGCATGAGCCTTGGCTGCGACTGGGGCGAGGTCGGGAGAGACGAGGAGGAGGAGGACGGCGAGGGAGGAAGAGAGGTACATGGCAGAAGAGCGAGTGACAGGGACGGACGGGACGACATTTATGAGACGGATGTGGCTGTGCGAAATTTGGCCCCTGAGATTATCATTGTGCATGTCCTCGGTATAGAATTGTTAGAGTTGTAGAAAGCAGGCAAGGAGATCTTCGATTGCAGTGCGGGCGCAGCGGGTCTGCGTGACGCGGTACACGCTGGGCAGGGGGCCGGGGCTTAGAGTGTCCGGGCCTCGCTTCTCCGTGGGCGGCCCCTGTTGGAGCCCCAGGACCATGTACGCCAGGGCCCTGCCACTCAGCCAGGCATGCACCATGCCCTCCCCCGAATACCCCGCCGCCATCCACTCGCCCGGCCGCGCCAAGCCCGCGCGGACCCCTGAGTCCAGTGGCGCACGACGGCCCGCCACGGCCTCGGGCACGCGTCCCACCCACGGCTGCCCGTCCGCAGACAGCCCCAGGACCCCGCTCCACACCTGCTGCACCGCGCCCGTGCTGTCTGCAAAGTGCCGCCCCAGCGCTGCAGCCAGATACCCGCCCGCCCTGCCGTCCCACCCCGCGTCGTCCGCATTCCCCAGCTCCTCCATCCAGTTGCCCGCTGCATACGCCCCGCCCAGCATCATTTCCCCCGCAGGAGCCGGGTACGCCCCGCCCCCGCCCCCCACCGGCTGCTGCGTCAGATAGTCAAACGCATGCGTCGCCGTCCCCGGGAAGAACACAAACGACCTCTCCCCCGCCCACGCTGCGTTCCTTACCGTCTGCGCCGTCATCGTGCCCCGCGCCGCCACGATCCTGCCCCGCATCCCCGGCAGCAGATGCGACACCCACCCATTCGTCGCGTGCACCACATGCCGCGTGTGGATCGTGCCCCGCGGCGTCGTCACCTCGTACAGCTCCACGCCGTCACGAGTCGCGACACTCACGGCCGTGCATGGCGTGCGCGTAAACAGACGGAACCTGTCGTTCAGTCAGTCAAGCTTTGTGTGGCAACAGGGGCGCGTGGAGCTTACGTCGATGCATGCTCCCGCACGAGACGCGCGAGAATACCGGTCACCAGACGATACGGGTGCACCGCGCCCGCCCGCGTCGATATGCACCCTGCCGTGTTCGCATTCAGCTGCAGCTCCTGTCCAAACAATCAACGCGGTCCGCACGCCTCGCTCCCCACTCACCTTGATCGCGTCCTCCCCCTCTCTGACCTGGTACGCCTCTCCTTCAACCGGCAGCTCTCTTTGATACACCTCCAGCCTCCTCTTGGACTCTTTGAACAGCGCTGCACTCTTGTACACGTCAAACGCATCAACACGCCTGCACCGCGTGTCCTCCAGCAGCCCCTCCTCCCGCGCGGCCTCCAACAGTGCCGGTATGTGCGCGAGCCGAAAACGCATAATCTGCATCGCCGTCTCCCGCCCAAACGCGTCCTTGAGGTCCGGGTACTGCTCATACAAAACAGGCGTCACATGTCCGCCGTTCCTATACACACATCACACGGCGTCCACCTCAATAGACAGCAGAGCAACCCACCGGCCCGTCGCACCAGAACACGCCTCGCGCGCCTCGAGCATCACGACACTCAGCTCCGTGTCCTTATAGTCCAGCAGCGTCCTCGCAACCGCCGTCCCCGTGATGCCGCTCCCGAGCACCACCACGTCCGCATACCCGCCCACCTCCTCGTCGCACCCCCACTCCGCCACGGGCGCGCGCGGCGTCTGCCAGTACGCCTCTGTTGGGTCGGGCACCGGCAGCCCGGGCGAGGACGCGAGACGCCTGAGGAGGCGGTCGATGGACGGCGAGAAGAGCCGGAGGGCGCGCAGGAGGGCGCGGATGAGGACGTTGCGCAGACGGCGCAGCATGGGCAGCGGTGTAGACATTGTGCTACGAATGTCGTTTCACTACTTCGGTCCGCTACTGCGCTATCTGCTATCAGATACCGCCACAGCACATACATAAACCCATACGCACAAAGCTTTTTCCGCCGCGTGTCTGGGTGCAGAGGGAATATCGCCCCATATTTGTTTTTTTCACACATATTTATTTTTTTTCCCCCAAGTCATGGAATTTCAACCGGCGGAAAGAGAAGCCGGTCCAGGTGCGTCACGGCTGCCAACGAAAAGGCTCTGCTGTGGCATACGGTCTATCTGACAGATACCATGCACACACTCAGATTTAGTCTGGGATCCACCATTGAGTCTAATCCAAACCGACAACAGACTCAGCTAATTCATGTCGTAGTGGAGAAAAAGCTCCACTTGTCGTAACACAAATCTAAATGTTGAAACATTCTGGGGCTTAGACCAACCACACGCGCCTCACCCCAACCAAACCCTCATATCCCCTCTCCCGCTGCTTCCCTCGGTACACCCCTCATATTCCACTCTCCAATACACGCGCCTCACCCGAAACCCTCATATCCCCTCTCCCGCTGCTTCCCTCGGTACACCCCTCATATTCCACCCCTTTCCACTCCACCCATGACGTCCGCGACCTTACCCGCGTCCTCGCGTCACATACAACCAACACTCCTCCAGGCCGGCTATCGACAGCTCCAAAGCTCATTGTATCAAATTAAATCAACTTGCCCCACAAAGCAAGTCAAGCGGAAAGTGTTCCCCTGAAATGAGAATGAGTCATTGTGTGTGTCGCCAAGGACGACTCGCATCACAAGCCACCGGGCCGAGGTTATGTATCGCCCAGTCCACCGACACTGCTACCCTCGCACCAGTGTCATCAAAGCCCGTTTCCCGTCTTCTATTCCCATTCCCAGCAATGGCGCACGTCTACAAATGATATATATACGTCTATACCCTCCCTTCTAAACGACGTCCTGGGAGACCCCGAGCAGACGAAATCTCATACCAAGCCACATAACATCCCCTGAGCCACTAACCATACTCCGAGCTTCTATTCAAGATTTAGTGTTCACAAATCAATGCACCATCTATACCGCGAGATCTACACATGGAGGATACCAACGCCCGTCAAGTACAAGGGAATGTAAGATCGACGGCACTCTCGCTTGATCCACTTCTAACGTCACACCAAATGCCTCGCTGGCGACGCTATCGATGGCTGGCTGTACACACCCAACTCCGTAATCCTACACGAACACACTTCCGTCTATGGCCTATCCCCACCCCTCTCATTTCATATACAGAAACGCTCTAGCAATATCATCCTGGAAGCGGTGCAAATACGCAAGCAGTTCTTGGTCCGGCAGCGCAGAATGCTCAAAAGCTTGAGTGAGCTGTGTTCGGAGCTGTACATTGCACACGATGGACACGTCAATACCACGTTCACCCAGAGCCCGCATGAATGCGATCCAAGGAACATTTACCCGGAGCAAGGCCTTGCGTCGTAGAGCGGCTCGGCTGCTTTCGCTCTCCTCCTCGTGTTTGGCGTGCAGCGCAGCAAGAGCCTCCGCCACTCGTTTGCTTTCGGTCAAAACGTCACTAGGCAAGTCAGCAAGACGCGCGAGTTCCAGGCCTAAATACTAATGTGCCTAAATTCAAAATGCATACAAGGGCCGTACCGTAGTGATTCGAATCCTCCGGCGTGCCATCGACGATCCTATCGAGGCTAGGGTATCAACGAAGCTAAACCTTTCAGAATGCGGACACACTTGTATTGAAAAGTCATTCCGAAATTTGACGCCGATGGTTGAGATCGCTAGTCATTTCAATCATTAAATCGCCGTGAACATGAATATGATTCACATGAACAGATAAATGCAGACTGGCGTATCATCATTTGAGCCACGATGCGTAGCGACGAACGAAGACGTACTTGATCACAGTTGGTTGGCGTGACAGCGTCAAAGTCAGTTCTTTGAAATGCCTTCAAAGAGGAATACATGAATCAGAATGGGAGATGTCTGAATTAATATTCGACAATCACGTCGCGAAGAAGACGAATGGCTGCAAAACGTAGATGACGTTTCAATCTGTCTCAATCAAAGCGAATTCAGCGTACCTTGAGCGCGATAAGTTCTTCTCCGATAGCATGCGAGATGCCCAGACCATCTCTAGGCGACGTTCCACGACCCAGCTCATCGACAAGCACCAGGGAGTTGGGCGTGGCAAGACCTAGACCAGACAATTAATCCTACGGGATGAGCTCAGGTAAACGGAGAGACCTATGATCATCGCAGACGATGCCATCTCGCTTGCGAACGTGCTAAGACTCTTCTCCAAATCATCATCGTTAGATAGACGTGTCAAGAGAGCATCGTGGATCCTGATGATTCGTTTGGTATCCGGCATTCTTGGATTGAGAACACACCTAAAGCTTGCGTATTCAGCGGGGACAAAGCAACCAGTCATCGCCATCACAGTGAGCAGACCAATCTGCTTCAGGTACGTGCTTTTTCCTGTCATGACCTCATATTGAGACGAAGAGTGAGGACGACCGCCGAAGCTGACCTGACATACTTGAACAATTCGTCAATCCAAGGGACTGACACTTGCTTTTCCAAAACTCACTTTGGTCCATGTATGATCTGGAATGAGGAAGAGTCGTCGCAATATACATCATTGGGTACAAGTGTCCCCGCAGACTGTATAGTCTCCAAGATAGGATGACGCCCGGATTTGATAGCTAGAGTTCCTGTGAACTCTGGCCGAACTGAAGACAAGTCGTTAACCTGAATGCAGAAAGGAATTCGGTCGTATTAACCATAATTATGCACTTCAACGAGTTCGATCAGATACAAAAGAAAACTATCACAGTCGACGACATACTGATTGATGAATGAGCAAAAGACCACAGCATATCCACAAGGGCAACCTTGCAGTGAAACAAAATTAAACGAGAAACAAGCCACATGGAATCTAGAGCCGACCGCTTCAGACGCCTTGTATAGTGCGCCAACGTCTGTCAGAATCTCAACTACAAGATCCTGCACTATTCTACATGGAGCGCATTAAATCATCCGGAAGAACCACCAGCCAAACAATTACTCACTTGTCACTCAGCATCAACGTCTCATCTAGAGCGTCCTTCATCCTCGCGTTCATCTTTTGCTGGACAAAAATCAATCATTGCCCTACCACCCAGACACCATAAGCTTACTAGATCCATATTTGTGAAGACCCACTTGCCCTTCTTCACGGAGACATTGGTAAACCCCGGGGGTAGCTCTCCCTCCAGATCCGTCTTCTTCAAAGTATATACGAACCCCGTTTCCTGATATACCAAAACAAAAGGTAGCTCATGCTCTTCGGACAACGCTCGGTTAAGTTGAAAGATGTCTCCAACGTTCTCTTTATAGGTTTCTCGCGCAACATCCAAGAGGCGATTGCGATGGGCCTGCGGCAGGGAGAAAATGAGTTTCATGTTGTCAATTCATAACGATTGGTGACCTTGACCGCATATACACGAGCATTGACAGCGCTTATACCTCCCTGTAACAATGCATTATCAGAACAAGCCTGTTTCCACTCAAAGTGAGGATGACCTTGGCGGGAGCTCCGTCCTCATTCAAATTGGCAGTGACAAGGCTCTCGATCTTCGTAAGACGCTCATCGGAGATGAGCTGGACAAAAGTTAATCACGGCATATGGAACATAGCTTCGCGAAAAAAGTCTCTACATCGTGAATAATTCTCAGCAATTGCGACTGACTTCCTGCGAGTGCCTTCTGTAGAAGCGGTAGATTCTTGACGATATTCCGAAGATTAAGCATTTGTAGAATTCTAGACGATGCGACCTTTGCAGTGTTTGCGACCCGGACTTCTTGGGATGCAAGCTAATCATCATTTTAGAGGGCCAGCGATATGCAATATATAGTGGGAACACAACCCATACCGAAACAATCAGTTTATCGAAATCCATCTTATTGAAGGCCTTGAGGGCATCTCGGACCTCGGTGTACCTCTCCTCCGTCCTGATAAACTCTAAAAGATACATAGACTATCTCTTGATAAAACGGAGGCAAAAGATACCTTCTACGACATCAAGACGCGCATCGATTGAAGTTTGGACTGCTCGAGTTTCAAAGACATCATAAGGAGTGACATGCAACGTACCTGTAATTGGCGAGAGTAGATTCACTCTCAGAAGCCGCGATGCCATTGCGGTATACGTATGATTTAGAACACTAGGCCTCGGGCTCAGAGGGCACAAACCGAGTGATGGTTAAAAGTTCGAGCTCACCCGAAAAGTGAGTGCGCCGATTTCCTGTACGTCATGTTTTCTATGAGCTCCAAGTTTCTGGCAGTGTCTGGGTCAATCATCATTGTCCCTTCCACTGGAACGTAACGAATGCGCAAAGATCCAGCAGCAAATCGTGTGTTCATCTTGGCCTCTGCGTGTTTAAACAACGCACATGTAGCAGACAAAGCGTAGTATCTGAGATTTCAATGTGAATGTATGAATTTCGCAGATTATATGCACGCACTTGTTTGAAACCGCTATCACAGTACCTGCGCGTTCATCGTCCTCAACACAGAGCTGTAGAATGAACTCAAGACCTTCGTTGATGAGTTCTTTGGGAACATTTGCTATCAATTAAACAGTTTCATACCACCCGAGTCGTTCCAGTATCTCCTTGCAACAGGCTCAAGACGGACTCCCGGAAATTCTTCTTGGATAAATTGCACCAGGAGTGACATTACAGACGGTCGTTTGCCTGAAGATCCTGACGGATTATCACATCCAGAAAGAAAGGTGTCCGGAACAAGCACAAGGCATGGCGGATGTAAATGCATCTGATGAAGAGTTTTAACGTAGGTCTGGCAATCTGCCAGCTTTGCTCAAAGTATCAGATGCTATATATATAATTACAGAAAAGAGGTGAATAAACCTGGACAAGCATGACTTTTCCCGTGTCCTTGTCGAGTGCGGCCATTCCGACTTCCCTCGCAACGCCTCGTCCCTCTAAAAGGGCAATGACATAGGTCCCTTCATACTTGGCAGACAAAGCAGTCATAGGTCGCGCTGTAGTTGGACGCGATGGACCTGACCATGGACGCCGCCCAGGAGTGTACGGACGAGATGCCTGGGTCGTCTGAGTGGTTGGCCGGGAAGGATAAACAGAGTTCGAAGGACGAGTTGACATGGACGTGTTGTAGTAAGGAATAAACGCGTTCGTCACACCCTCGTGAGCAGTGACCACTGGCAACTCAGTGAATCACGCGTCACCCAAATTTCCCTGGTTCCGTGAGATATACCATTGTGCAGTATACTGTTTCGTACGGGTTCATTGTAATTTTCTTCAACATTGGGGCCTAAAGAATGAGGAAACAGACCACGAACGCGGACGCGCGACCAAATATCAAACCTGGAGGGTGGACGTCGAGCTTTCATAGTTCCTCAAGGTGCGTTCTTCAATCACTTCTACATCCCGGCAATTCCTTCCGACACCATGGATGCGAATTCTCTGAATAGAGCATAACTTCGGTCAACAATTTTGCACTCATTCAAACTTACGTCCTGATCCGTTGATTATAGTTTCAAGCCCGTGATTTCCGTGAACCCAAATGGGTCGGCTCCCCGGTACCCACTTCAGGAGAACGTAGGCTCGCATGCATTGCCATAACAGACGGAGTTATGAAAGGTATACATGTAGGTCCCTCTGCCATTGAACTTTGTGTGATCGATATTTCAGACAACAAAGGTTCCGCGCCTGCTCGTTGTAAATAGAGAAGGCGGCAGGTTTTACTGCATGATCCACGATATCCATGTCCTCACTCACAGTGCGAATCATAGTACTAAAAAGAACCTGCCGGGAGTCCAATCAATGCGCAGCTCAACATGGATAATCCTCTCTTCATCCCTCTTTTTCATCCTCTTTGACTCATATCAACGGTCTTCTTCTTGAGTACATTCAAGATCGCCCTATGGCCTCACTTCGACCTGGTATCAATCCGTCTGTCGAGGACGCTAAGGTCATCTCTCAGCGTGTCCTTCAACTTGGGCGTCATCTTCGCTACTACGGTGTCAATCACTCTGACATCCACATTGGCAATGTGATCATAGATCGCTGTCCAGTACTTATCAATTGGGGCCATGCCGAGAACAGGGTTGCAGATCTGCCTTTGGAACAGCGCTGGACGGCCCATTGTATATGGCAAGACTTTCATTACGACATACGTTACTTGCTTCGATACGGGAACGGTAATGACCCAATAGTGGCCGGGGGTGTCTGGCATCGTTACCGGACTCCCGTTTGTGACATGTATCGATATGAAAGAGCACAAGACGTTGGATGGAAAGTGGTAAATGACCGAATATCTGAATTGTCTAGTGATGAGAAAGAAAGCTTTCGCGATGAAGACAAATTTGCGGACAAAAAACATGCGTTACTGTAGAAGGTGAAGAGAGGTGTGAAAACGAGAATCAATGATGATCCCGTCCCGAGAATGTAGTACTCTTCTAGGCGAACACCGCGTAAGCCAGTTATCTTTGAATTCGTATACACGAGAGTTTGATATCTCAGCAGCTGCGAGCCATTCCAGCTTCCATGTTGTATAACCACTTCAGTGGAATGGCGTATTCTCGAGTCCAAAATCAACAGGTGAGTGCCTTTGCAAACTAGACTCAGCGATAGAGGTAAATGTAAAGTAGTGCTGCTGACGTGATTATTCATATTCATTGTGACAGAAGGACCATTCGGGGCACCTATTTCAGAGCCAGTATGGATGAAATCATCCATTGTAGGAGTAGCGAATCTGACAACTGAACTTAAAAAAGGAGGTTCTCACTGTGTCAATAGCCTAGTCTGGATACCAAGACAATCCCATGTTTGCGCACGTCCTTAAGTTTGGTAGGCAGTTGGTGAGTACTAGACATTATCGACCAATATTCACCGCTTGTAAAGCAACATACAAGTGATCATTCATGCTCTCTCCCGCAGTGGTCTTGATTGTTGTATGTATGTATGATAATTACTGGGTCTTAATAGGACGGTGAGCCTGAAGCATGAGAGGTGGCGCATAATTCGCGGCGTTATGTTTGATTGGAGGCTGAGAATATCCAACACCCTACGACATGCTTAGATCACAGTGATGTATGGGCCCTAATGATCTGAACATACCACGAAATTGCCTGGAAAACCGATGTCAAAATTGAGCGCAGATTCGAGGTATTCGATTTGTTCCTGAGTAAGAGAAATGTCAAGGGCCTCGATGTTGGCGAGAAGATGTTCGATTTTACGCCCTCCGATGATAGGGAAAACATAGGGGGTCTTTTGCATGACATAGGCGATAGCGACTAGAGGGACGAGATGTCGATTATTGTCACAAACAGAGAGCGGGCGGAAGGCTTTGTACCTGCAGTGATGTGTTTTGTACCGACTTCATTGGCAACCTTTTCCAGAGCTGCGGACATCTTCCGTTCCTTCTCGTTACGTTGCCAATCACCTCTGGTCTTACGGCCCTCCTCGCCTGATTGTCGACGTGCCTCTTCCTCAGCGTCGGTACGGAACATACCTCCAGCGAGAACATTCCAAGGTGCCAAAGCCATACCTGGGACAAGGTCAGCTGCGACATGATACATAATGTTAAAGGGAGAGGATAAACCTTCGGCACGCGCCATTGGAATAATATCACGCTCGAAATCACGTTGAATGACGCTCCATGCACCCTGATAAACTGAGAATGGCGTGAGTGCATGATCACGCGCGTACTGGTTGGCCTTAGCCACAACCCAAGCGGGTGTATCGGAAATACCCTGCTATGTGTTAGCAATACAATCACCAAATATTTGACGTGCTTACAAGGTAGAGAACCTTGCCCGCCATGACGAGAACATGGAGACCACGCATGATCTCCTCTATGCTGGTCTCCCAATCCCACCAGTGAACGTAGAGAAGGTCAATGTAATCAGTTCGAAGCTTTTTCAGGGAAGCAGTGACGGAAATATGCATGGATTTAACGCTGTTGCCACAGTAATGGACTTTCTGGGCAATAGAGTCATCTCCACGCTTATAGTTGGTCGTGTACTAGTCTTGAAGTGAGAGACGTGTTCTGCAAGTAGAATTCAAGAGACGCGAACCTTCGTTGCAATAAATAATTGATCACGGATACCCCGTTCGGTCATCCAGTCACCTATGAAGATCTCCGACGTTTCATCTTGACTATGAACGTTGGGCACGCTGAATGAGTAGTCGATTCTTATAATACACACTAGTTATTGGCAGTATCGATAAAGTTGCCACCAGCGTTGTAATATGCGTCAAGCAGCTTGATGCTGGATTCTCTATCCATGGAACCCAGAGTATTGTTCCACTTGTCCCCAATACTCATCGCCCCAAGAACAAGAGGTGAGACATGGACACCAGCGGTTGTCGACAACTGCCTATAGATACCAAGCTTAGTCGGAGGGGGAGATGCAGGTGTCCAGAGGGAAGACATAGATACAGTGGTTGTGGTTGGTTGCTACAAGATAGTTAGATGGCTCTAGCTTCGATCCTGACGTACTAATGACGTTGACGGTTGAGTTTGTGGTGCTCGATGACGCTGCGGACATTCAGAAATTTCCGTGAACTGGAAGAATTGAGGGTACAGCACAACCTCCTACCCAGGCGATGCTTTGAGGTTTAAGGAAAGAATATGTACCCTGGCGGTCAATATTGATTTATTTCTTTGAATTGGACTGAGATTGAAGCCTACAGCGGAGCATGAAAGGAACGATCCTTCGGCTTTTCGGCAGTTCATGTCCCTGATCTCAGGAGGATTTTGGAGAAAAGGGTGCGACTTGAATGCTCTTAAACGTCAGGAATCAAATGTTCAACATTTCACCTGGGCTCAGCTTCCTACTCGGAAATATCGATGCGTTGAGGGTTGAGCGGAAACCATCTACGTACGCTGATTTGAAGAGAGGTTTTGGAAAGGGCTCAAGAATGTGCGTATCATTTAATACGGCACTTACACACTAGTAAGTAAGCAAGCTCGCTATTCAAAGGCTATTTTTTCAAAATCTTCTTTGTACTCACAAATTAAAGCTCATCTTGAGTTCATTGCCACAATCGATCTCAGAGACGATGTTATTATCGTGAGTTGTATGTAGCTCCACATGTCTTAAACAAAAGCTACATGGTTTTGAAATTATAGGAATATAAGTTCAACAAACGACTTGGAAATGTTGTCAATCAGGTCAGGGAATTCGCAGCGTCACTACGCAGAAAAAATTCACAGGTTCAAGATGAAGTCGGTTCGACGGGAAAATTCACCCCATATTCTTCGAAGCATTCAAACAAGCAGATTGCATCCAGATGGAAACCTCTGTTTTTACGACCCCCAATTTTACTAGTCAAACCCAACGTGAACTATATTCCCTACAACGTTCTAAAGAGCCATATCTCAGGACACATCCATGTTCAACATACTGCGAGCGAGAAACTTGGCCCAGTAAAAGCTAGTTACTAAACGTCTCCGATGCATCCAGGACCGCGATCAAAGGATCTCTGGCTGATGATCATTTTGACCCGCTATGTAGCATACATGAGGATGTGGACAGCAGAAATTGTAAGGATCATCCTTAGTAGGCTGTAAATTCCTAAGAGGGTTTTACATCTCGACAGCCGCCATGTATCCTTTCCTCCAAACTAGGAGCATGAACATCAAGAATCGTTGCATCCTTCGCTCGTGTGGTCTGGTGTACGGCCCATGCCCAATTAAAAAATGCATCTTTAGCGCTATTGAGGCCCAGTGCACTTTGCAACATCATTCGGTGTAACATTCGCCAGATTGCTAGACGTACTGAAGAACCCATTAGCTCAAACAATTGATGATCGAATGGTCCATGTACTCACCACACACGACACCGGTGAACGGCCTCTGTGTGTATCCCTCGGAAAGCGGCACAACCAATGGAGGTGCAAGTGGTGTAATGCTGAACGAATTTGCTCGACCGCGTCTAGAATGTCCGTGGCGATGATGTGGCGGGCTTGGCGGTGGAGATACCAGAGTCGGGGACACGACAAGCGGTGCCATCGTCATCATTTGGTCCCCTGCACTGTGGGGCATTAGTATTCGGTGATTGGGGTAACCATATCCATACAAAGGTCTTGTTTTTGGGGATATTTGGCCGTGTAAGCCTAGATTCCGATCATCTGCAGAGTACATTG
>JABFYK010058343.1:2108-25614 GCA_018849495.1 Termitomyces sp. T123_Mx157 | reverse complement strand
ACACTGAAGAGTTCTAGTGGCTCCTCCTTCAAATATGTTGAAGTTATACAGTACATGTAGGGAGTCCCTATTCTTTTCTGTTTCTGTATCAGAACTCCTTCTTAACAATTTGAATTCAATTCTAACATAGCTCACTCACATTTCTAACACATACCTCTGTCATAGTTTTTCTGAAATCAACCTCTTTCTGTCAATGGGAACCAAAAGAATATCAAAGCTTGAAAACCATCTGGAATCCAGAAAATTGCTTGCACATCAGATAAGGAAAACACATATTCTGTTACAAACAATACACCTTGCTCACATCCCAGACCAATCAGAAAATTTATGGCCCAACCCTTAGACACCCAGAAAGCTACATCTACAGGAAATGAAGCTCAGTCATCTATGGGAAGCAAGAAAGCATTAGCTGCTGAATTTCTACTCAATTTGATGCAATGTGTTGCATTACCAATGGACCATGTGTTCTCTCAAGTAATGAAATCTCTGTTGGAGAGATTCTGGAAGATGAGGAGCAGGAGCAGAAGTCTGAGACTCAAGAATGAATTGTTGAATGAGAATGAAGGTAACTAGCTCAATTCAACCATTTCTGCCAGTGAAAATTGTCTAGACCATGTTCCAAACA
This sequence comes from Termitomyces sp. T123_Mx157, assembly GCA_018849495.1. NCBI lineage: Eukaryota > Fungi > Basidiomycota > Agaricomycetes > Agaricales > Lyophyllaceae > Termitomyces > Termitomyces sp. T123_Mx157. The sequence goes on along the minus strand of JABFYK010058343.1, from coordinate 24,989 downwards.
TGTTGATCAGGTCTGAGTTTGATACTCCATTCAAGGTCCCATTTGATGGAGCAATGTGCAACCTTGACAACATCACATCAGAGACTTCATTACATTGCCTACATGTCACACCACATTGATCCAAAGTAAATCTCATCCTATTTGTTTAGCATTTGCTACCATTGGAAGTATACTTCCCTGATGTCAGAACAGAATGCAACTCTCTCCTAGTGAAAAAAACTCTTGCTGGTCCCAAGAAAAGATTCTCTTCTTCTACAAAGCACAAGCAAGCTCTATTTAGAGATGACTTGCTCCATTTCCTTGACCATTACCATGACTCATTTGCCCACAATGACCTGCTGTTTCTTGTGCTAGTTGTTACTGATTTATATGGATTGCTCAGACTTGGTCAAATGACCATCCCTAATGATATTGCATTGCAAAATCATTGGAAAGTAACAACTGCCTTGTCTGTATCCTTCAGCAACAACTCCTATACTCTTTTCTACTGACACACAAAACCAACAAAGTTATTGTTTGGAGAAGTAGACATATGACCAACTTTGACAAGTGTTTTATAGCATACTGGAACAGCCATCAGTGTAAATTCCCCTTACAACAAGAAATATGGCTTATGGAGCATGGTCAACTTCCTACAAGATCATTTCTCATCAGGTGTCTTTGTCTTTTCTTTGATGCATTTTTTGTTGGTTAGTCTCTACACTCTAGAGAAGTTACTTTTTTTGCTGATGCTGGAGTAGCTCCCCATATCATTCAAGCCACTGGCTATTGGGCTTCCAATTCATTCCAGCACTACATTCAAAAACATTCAATTATTCTGCATGCTCTTGCACTTAGCAAACATGGTGTTAGAGTCAAATATCAACCCTCTCAAGGACATATATTAGCAATTGCAGGTATGCCTTCTTTATTGTGGTATTTTGGTGTCTAACCACTAATGCTGACTTCATAGAATTTCTATGCTACTCTATACTCCAGTACCATCCTTGCTTCTAGCAGGTGCTAGATTTTTCTCATAAGAAACATTGCATTGTTGCAATTCTGGTTGAGGAGGAGTTTTTCTTCTTTGATGCAGTTGTTGCCATAGCTTTCTGCTGACATCTGACTTGATTTCAGTGTCTGGTTTGATTGTATTCACTTTGAATCAATAAAGTGCAATCTTTTCTCATATCCTGGTATATCATCTTAACAAACTCAGTGGTAGCCCTTGCAATAGAGTATAGCTGTGTACAATACAAAAAAAATCAATCTCTCCAAACTCAGGACCAATTATAGAGCTCTCCTGACCATTGGTATATTTTTTCTTCCATTCTCTTGTCTGCAAGACTAAGCAATAGTGACCCATTGGTCCAGTTGAAGGTTCCCTTTTACAAGACTGATGCATATGTCAAGTCACATAGTCCACATGGCATTATACCTAGAGGGCAATAGGAGTCTGGGACAAATCCATTTCTGAAGATTGCTCTCTAGGTATATTTTCTTTCCTCTGAGGGTAGAGACCTTTTCTGAAGATTGCACAATAGTTTTTTGCAACTTGACACATTTATTCTCTTGCTACCCACCCTCCTCTCCCTGTGCTAGATACAGCCATGTACAATACAGAAATATCAATCTCTCCAAACTCAGGACCAGCTCATAGAGCTCTCCTTACCACTGGTATATCTTTTCTTACATTCTCTTGTCAGTGAGACCAAGCAATAGTGACCCATTGGCATAGTGTGGAAAGACTTTGAATTAGCTTGGACTTTCCATAGGTATGCCCTTGCCTTCTTCTTGGGAAGGTTTTATTTTTCAAGGATTTCCAGATTCTAGCATATGCCCACCATTTCTCCCCTAAGAATGGCACATCTTGTTCATACATTTATTTGGATTCCTCCCAGATAGAAAAATGTCTGACATTTGTCAATAGTAGATCATTTGTTTTCTATGATTGCAGATGTCACCCATTTGTAAACTCACAAGGGGCCAAAAGTGTTCCACCAAAAAATAACTTAGCTTAACTCACTTTCCAATCTAAGTCCCGACGGTGGTTCGAACACCGGACCCTGCGATAACCTCTAACTGCAATCGCATGCTATACCACTTAGCTATCGAGACATACTAATCATAGTATGCAGAATCACATAGGATGCATAGGTATCAAAGCTTTCACCACCATAGAAAAGTCTACTGAATTAAGACGGTAGAAAGAGATACGTCATGAATATTCACACTGTTGATATGTGGCTCGGTGTGCCATACCAAGATTTGAAAAAATGAATGAACAGCCCCCGTACCTGTATCTATCTCAACTATTGATTCCATCTTGAGTCTTCGTACTCAACCCCTCGACTGCAGCGACAGTACATTTGATATAACGCCGGGAAAGCGGAGTTTCACACTTCACATACGAAAATCTTCATTTGCAGCCGAAAGACGCTGTAAACCATGTGCTTACCTTCCTGATAGTCAGCAGCAATAAGCCTTTTGACATAGTGAGTATAATGCAAACGAAAAGGCACCGACACTCACAGCTCCAGCACAATCTCCGGAGGCAGACGTTCCATATATTCTTGAATAGGTATATCGTCCTTAGGTCCGGCATCTTGATAGTATAACTTGAATGCCATATACTCTAGCATCTTCTCCACAATGACACCACTCGAACACCATATGAGGAGATGCACAGAATAGCTTTTGACACATGAAGCACCTACCGTTCATTGATATGGCACGTCCGGGTTACGGCTTCTGCAAAACTACCTGGGAAAAAGGAAGGAACGTGGTCAGCGGCGCACGACGAATTCTAAGACGCGACGTACTACTCTCGTCAATCATGCTCCGCATTGTACCGCTCACATTTGCTATTTTACGTCGGACGATGTAAGAGAACCCGTCGGTGCTGGTGACGCGAATCCAATCTAAGTCATTTGGTTCCGACGACTATCAGGTGAAGACCTTTCAACTTCGATTTCAGATTTCAATGGAAACAGATGCTCTCACATGCATGTCAATATCTTCAGCCATAATTATATATATTCAAAGTGTGTCAAAATAAAACAGCAGGAAAAGAAACGAGTCAGTAACGACTAAAAGGCGGTGGAAGGCAATTAAAAGGTCGAGGATCGCGAAGTTGATAATCGCGGCTAAAAGTAATTAGGGTCACGTGAGAAGATGATCAACCACGTCGACTGGGTTTCGCTAGCGGTCAGCTTTCTGCCATCGCAATGTTTTTCTTTCCTATCATTGCGCTGCTCATTGCCAGCGCGCAGGCCGCCATACTTACTCTCCAGACTCCAAAAGTCATCGTCACCTCGGCTGCAGGTTCGCAGTTACGATCTGAACCGTGCGTGTTGCCTAGTCACCACAGTAGCATACTGTAAATTGACATGGAATGAAATTTACAGAATTTCATTGACACAACCGTTATCGATGCCCGTGACACTATGCAAGGGCGATATGCTGAAGCTGACATTCCAAATCGTCGAGAAAGACGGTGGGAAGGGCGTTCAACCTCACCAGACTTTCCTTCGTTTCTACGACCAAAGATCGGGTGAAGAGGGTATTCAACCTGTTCGTGTGACAAATGGTGGTAAAGCAAAGTTTGAGCTGGTGCGTCATATTTCCCATCTTATATACTCGAAGACTGATTAATGCCACTTCAGAACATGGCCAAGCCACCATTATCACTTCCACCAACCTCAAGCACGCCTCTTAAAGTCACTCTCTTGATCGGGTCACCCCTGCACTCTCCGCTGAAAGTAGAGCTCTTTGATCTCGTCGTTCCCGCTTCACAGCCGCCTCCTGTCCACCCAGAAGAACCCAACTTTCGTCCATTACCTGAGATCCACCACGCTTTCCGTCCAGATCAGAAAATGCCCCCTCGTCCTATCTCTGCAATATTTTCTGCTGTCGTCGTTGCTCCTTGGGCTGTCCTCCTCGCTTTGGTAAGTATCTAAACTACCTGATTCTTTACCTGGGTTCACGGAGATATATAGTGGAGCCAAGTCATCCCTCGCGTCCCGCATCTTTTATCACCCAGCATTTTTCCCTTCATACTGACACTTGGAACCTTCGAGGCGCTCTTAATCTGGTACTGGGTCGACCTGAAACTCGGACAGGTCCTTTCTTATGGTGCTATTCTTGGTCTGGTCACGATCCTTGCTGGCAAGCAAGCACTCTCAAAAATTGGTGATAATAGAATCAACCGTAAATAAAGCTGTACCATGTGTATCCTTCCTAACATATAACCCACTGCCGTGAAGACAGACTGTAAAGTATTACCGGATTTCATTCAAGAGCTTATTTCCTTGCGAGTATCTTATTACTGAGGTATCCCCAAGTTCTTGTCGAAGCGACTGGGGCTGATGGCTGGAAGTGGTGGGCCAGATTGCAATGTGAAGGGTTTGCTTGAAAGAATTGTGTTGGTACCATACATGGACTTCGCAGGAGGTGCCTTGAATGGATGAGCTTCCGTATTGAACACATCTTCCAAAACAAAGTGAGCGAAAGGTCAAATAATAGCCAGCTCGACTTACATTCGTCTAGACTGATGTGATTAGGGTCGTCGAATGTCAGATACCTATTGCAGAAGGCCATAGGTGAACCCGAATATTCTCAAAACAGGAGGATTCCACTTACAGATACTTCAATACCTCTGCAAACCAGAAGCTCTCCGTATCATCAATGAGACCATCCGCCGCGTTATTTACATCGTTTATCCCCGCATAACCTGTGAGCGTCTGCAAGAACTTATTGAAACTCGCAACGGCACTCGCAGCCCGATCAAGGTATTTCGTATCGCCTGTTGCACGCCAGGCGTAGAAGTTCGTCTCTAACACCTCAGGGCGCTGGATATACACTCCGTCAGTAATGTAGAACCCATGTTGTGCGTTGAATTCGAGGTCAGCAGCATTGGCTGGGGTTCCCCCTGTGAAGTTACCGTCGGAAGAGATGAATGCGAAGCTTTCAGGCCCAATTCCAGTCCTGAGGCATCACTAGATTTCGACAAAAGTTCAGATTCGAAGCTTCGTACGTACTGAGTACTCGCATAGGTGTTCCAGCATGGAACATTCATCATGGAACGTAAGATTAGAAGATACGACAACGTAATTGCTTACCCCAACCCACGCAAACGCCAGTTTATCGGCGACCTCCTTGGCCTTTTCGAGAAGAACAGGATATTTCTGGTCGCTCAGTTCAAATGCGCTCAACAATCCTCCCAAATAGCGGATTGTGGTCTCGAATACACTAAAGACGCGTTTGTAAAGCATTTCCAATAAAACAACAAGACAAACCTGACAGTGTCAGGAGTTTGTGACTTGCTAAAGTCGATATTGCTTGAGAAAGTGACAGCTTCTTGGAAGAGGTCCTGAAGCGGGGAAAGAAAGGACGGTCAGGCGTACTGCTGCTTAACAAGTACTTGAGATTACGATCTAGACGCACGTCTAAACCCATGATATACTGTAAGGGTGAAAATGAGCTTCTGTGAAATTACCAGAACAAAGTACGTGCCATGGTACTCATCGCATCCACGATGCTGGCACCTTCAGCAACATCTTCGTATCAGTTGACGCGACAAAGTCTTAGTACTACGCACCCCAGCCGTTTCGTCCGTCCGAGAAACCTAGTATGCATGTATGAGCAGTCTTTCTTCATTCCGAGAAAGGAATAAACAGACTCCGACTCAAGGGAGATAGATCATCATGACCAAAGGCAAACTTTCTGGGTAAATTGTTGCGATGACAAGCAGAAGAGAATGAAAGTCGACGAAACGCACTTGTATGCGGCAAAGCTGTCGGTGAAAATCTTCTTAACTGCAGCTTGCTGAACAGCAGCATCAGGAGGAAGTTGTAAATTTGGGTTCTGGATATTGGCTGCCAAAACAGCGGGAGCAGAGAACGCGAGAAGAAGCGTGGCCAGGCGATAGGTCAACATGTGAGCGGAGAAGGGAAGCGAGGGAGCCTATGTATACTCGCCGAGTACATGACGTTCTTGACTGCTTTTTATAGAGGAAATTCGGAATTCAATCCGGATCATTAGAGTCTCGTTTTGATGTCGACGTCCATTATCCCCATATTTTAAATTTCGCCAGTGCACATCTCACCCCCGTGACAACCTTCCTGAGGATGATCAACGAGACGGAGAATCTATCAAGGGTGATAGTCATACCACTTTCGTGAGTTTATTTTGAGTTTCAGGGGGATTCCAAACATAATTCTCCGTCAGTAAGTAGTAAAGTGTACAAGACAAGATTTACCTCTGCCATCACACATAACGAACTCTTTTAGGAGCGCTCTGAATTCCTCGTCAAAATCTTCCGTCCTATGAAAAACCCATGACTGATGCAGCGTGCATTGACTAGGTATGTAATTCCAGAACGATGGTGAACGGACCGGGAAGACGGTAATTCAGAGTCGGGAGATAGCCAGGCATTGAGCATGGGGCTGGATTTAAGCTTGCTTGTGGACATAATAGGCCGCAGGATTGTCATACCGTGTTACTTCCTTCAGTCGGGAACTTCGTGATGAAGTCACGAGTGAGTCGTATCTGGATACCTGGGCTGATACCGAAGGGTTGCTATAGGATCGGAGAAACTACACGGTATCTTTAGAGTACGGCAATCGTGTTTACTAGAGAAACTCACACTGGTACACAGGTGACTTGGGAAGCGGGTCCTTCGAAGTGATGATTTTCCCTCGACTATCAAGAAAGACTATCACTGTTGAGGCATTCCTGAGGAATAGTCAGACCAGTGTAGAATCGAAAGTAACCAGAAAAAGACAATAGTGCCGTGGCAAATACGAAGGAACTTAGAACAAGCACAGCATCTCAAGGGCTATGCCCGTAGTCAAGTATGAAAGGATTAAAAAGGAGGAATCAAGAGCCAAAGCCGATAATGACTCATGTAAAATCATACTGTCCCGGAGAGACTTGAACTCTCGATCTTCCGATTAAGAGTACTAACAGTCGGACGCCGTAACCAACTAAGCCACGGGACATTGATGTTCAATAAGAATTGATAGCTTCACATACCCTCTGGTCTATCAGGTCCCTAAACTACAATTGCAACGTTTGAATGCGGAGAACAACGGATATATCAAGCGACCAGAATGTTCCTCTGTGGGGTCACAGGTCTACATCTTACATACTAAATTACGTGCTAGGTAATTTATTCGGTTGATGCCAGGTATAGAAAAAGAGAGTAGTAGTAAAGAATGTAAACTAGAATAGGATGGAGTGTACAATGAATAGAAGGACCGTGTGTATAGCCGAACATAGGAAGAATGTTCATCATTGATTCAGAACCATTTGTACGACATGATCCTGATCGCCCTGGACGATATTCTTGATGGAAGGCATGCCTGCTACAGCTACCTGACTGATCTCGGGTGTATTACCCTCGTTCGCTCGGAAGGGCTTACTCGATGTCGGAGTCGGGAACCCAGAACTGCCATAATGATCTTTTGGAGGGGAAAGCTTGAATGGATGAGCTTCCGTATTAAAGACATCTAACAAGATATTGAGGAGAAGGTAATGATGCCCACCGTATGGATAACTTACATTCATCGAGGCTGATACGCTGAGGATCGTCGAAGGTAAGGTATCTATATCAAATGCTTTGTTAGGAAAGAAAATTCTCTGGATGGAACAAGATGTGCTAACAGATACTTCAGCACCTCAGCAAACCAAAAACTCTCCATATCGTTAATCCTTTTTGAATTTTTGTTGTTGACATCCCAGAGCCCGGAATAAGCTTCGTTGAAACCAAGATATTCGGTAAAGCTTTTCAAAGCAGTGGCAGCACGAGCGATGAACTTTGGGTCTCCTGTATTTCGCCACGCGTAGAAATTGGATTCAAGGACCTCAGGGCGAAGGACATAATGGCTGGCAGTTGGGTAGAACCCATGCTGTTCACTGAATTCAAGCTGTTGAGCCGTAGGTTTTTCATCACCAGTATAATCTCCGTCTTCTGACACGTAGGCAAATGTTTCTGGGCCTATTCCGGTTCTGACGATATTTTGGTTGAGATGAGGATGGAGAGAAACATAGGAAGACTTACGCAGTACTCGCATAGGTGTTCCAACACTCATCGACAAGTTCAAGACCGATGTCGACAATGGTTTGATTACGCAGTATACTACCACCTATAATGTTACAGTAAGAAGAGTACAGCCTTGAAATAGGATCGCGTAACACACCAAGTATCCAGTTGCCACCATGGAAACATTCCAGGTGAGATGAAACATGCTTAATCCGTTTTGTTTCCCCGTCGTAATCTCCAAGATAGGCATGTTTTCCAGATGTTGAAATCTATGCAAGCTCGTGAAGACACGCACACAAGTCATGTGCGCAATGACCCTCACCTGGAGTAACGTCTTGATGGAAGAGTCAACCGCGAGACGCCAATTGTCGACAAAGAAGTCTTCGGCATCATCGAACAGCCGAGGATACTTGATCAGATATTCAAAGTAGCTGTCTGAACCTCCTCCCCAAGTCTCAAGATGATTGAGAGTCAAACGTAAATCCATATGGAAAAAAAAGAATGCATACCACGTAACCGCCGACCGCCTTGCCTGTGGCTGGATCGATCCCTTGCGCTGGAAGACCTGTTATCGGAGTTGTGAGTGGATCTAACGTCAAGGATACGGATACTTGGTGCACACCTGGTAACGGTGCAGGCTGCAATATCATGAGTATCGTCAAAGGGATGCTTTCCTAGGTAGCCTACATACCTGACCAGTAATCCGGCGCACAGCCCTTTCAGCGAGGTCCCTGTATTTGGGGTTTTGAGTGTACTTCGACAAAATTCCGAATTCTATGGTCAACTAAGGAAACGTCATCAAAATTTGGCTTCTCTAGAAAAGTGTGATACACACTGTTCCAGCCTCCGCAATGTTTGACTGTCATAGATCCGTGAGGAAACATCGAAGAAATGAGAATTGATACATATTACCGCGCCCATCACAGGCTCTTTAGACGCGAAATCTAAGTGACTCCAAGGAATATCGTTGTTCTAGTTGATGATGTAAGTTCTGAGCGAAATTTTTTTAGCTGTTACATACTCCAGTCCAGGCATGAATCAGGTTGTCCGCGAGGTGTTGCGACTTTTCCAGTAGCTTTGAATCCCCGCTCAATTCATATGCACTTAACATCCCGCCAAGATAACGAATAGTGGTTTCGAATACACTGAAGTCTGTATTGAGGGATATCGCCGATGTCAGATGTTCGACAAGTACTGACCTGACGGTATCATCCGTCTTAGGTTGACTGAAATTGATGTCGGAGACGTGAGCTACGGCTTCCTTAAAGTAATCCTTCAGACGAAGATGAGCGTCATGGCGCGTCTTATGAAGATAAGAATTATACATCGAGGCCCATGATATACTGTGTTGGAGTTAAAGCTGCACGGACAGAATATAGTAGAAGTGTACCATAGTAGACATAGCATCAACGATAGTAGCGCCTTACGGGGACGGTTAGCCTCCTATACCTCGTTATACAATGAACGCGTACCCCAGCCGTTGCGGGTATCTGTGAAGCCTTTGAAGACGGTGAGAGTCAGACGATGCAGGCCAAGGTGTTGTAACGACATACTATTATTGAGAGGAAGTAGATCATCATGCCCCCATGCGTACTTCCTGTTCAGATAACAAGCACGTCAGAATTGTACATGGCCTGCGACATGCCAGAATAAGTGATACAAGCCTGTAAGACTCATAGCTCCTCTTGAACACATCTACAACCGCGTCACGGTTCTCATAGCTACCAGGGGGAAGGTTGATACTAGGATTCTGAGTGGCGAGTTCACCATGAATGAGTGACGAGGAGAAGAGGACCCAGAGGGCGCGGGACCTTATAGATAACATGTAAAAAAGGGGAGAGGGGTGATAAAAAGTGGGAAACTCGTAGAAGCCCCATTTAAGTACTTAGCAAATAGCAAGATTGCGGGTGAGCTAAATTTAGATCAATTTTGTTTGCCTCCTGTGACATCATATGGACCTTGCATGCATACAAAGAAGTCCGTCGCCACTATGGCAAACCTTCGTTGCGTATCTACTTCTTTTTCTCGGACGGTAACTCAATGGATTCGAACGAGAAAATATCTTCATCCCGAGGATCAGAAATTCCATGCCTAACGCGGTGCAGTTCGTTAGCTTTGATAAACAATATCGAGGAGAGGTCAGCGCACTTTTCCTGCAGGTGGGAATTAATACCAGGGAATGAAAACCGTTTCACGACTTGTTTAGTTTTCGAGGAACCCTTCTTCGCGCTGGAGCTGGCTTCAGGGGTCGATATTGATTTCGGTTGTTGCGATGATTCCGTCTCCAAAATAGTCAGCTGCCGTTGTAGTTGAGTCTCCGCCTGAGCTGATGAATATCGTGAAGAATTCGAGCAATGACGACACCCAAAGTTCAGCTGCAATCTAGCGGATTTTAATCGAGGTTCAGAACCAGTGACACTGCGAACGATCAAAGGTTGTGGAGGGTGAAGCAGGACATTGGAAACTTCTTCCTTGGATAACACCCTTATCGTCATCTTTTCATGACGATGAGAATGGCCAACCTTGGAAAAGATCAGTCAAGAATTTGATAGGGGAGAATTGATTGACATACCAAGGATCTGGAGTTCATGACAATCCGATCGAAGCCTTTGATGATGTTGCTCGACAGCATAACGGGTATTGGAATAGGCAGCTTCACGGGCCTTTCGCTCTCTGAGTATTGCCAAGTGGATGAATGTTCTCTTGACTTCGTCGGCAATGTTGTCATAATCTAAAGATGGATTTCATCGGACAAATCTTAGGAAAGGCGACAGCAAAAATTTACCCCTCTGTGTAACACGTTCGATTCTACTATTCTTCAACCTGTGCATAGGGCCATAGGGCGTTGAGGACATCAAGTCCCAGTGCTCCCAACCTTTCTTTTTAACGAGTTGATTAGCACTATCAGAAAAGTCGAAGGCTTTCCAGATAAAGACTAAAGGCGAGTGCTTACAAGGTTTCATTGACGACCACAGTCTTATTATACAGATCTTGTCGTGATTGTTTCCACTTGTCTAATGAGATACAAAACTAAAAATCACGTCATGGAACCTGATTGAAAGAGCGAAAAAAGAGTCTTACCTCCATATACTTCGTTATGAACACAATCTTCTTCTTCTTCTTCTACATACACGGTATCGGCATTAGCCCCGGACACTAAGTGGACATGGGGACGGACCTCTAGGTACCCATCCGGATCGGCCAGACACTCGTTTGCCTCACGAAGTGCGTCCGATAATCGATACACTCTACCTGAGAAGAAATATAAACGTAAAACCCTGAGAAAGAAGGAAAAGGGCATACTAGACCTGGTTAGCACTGGAGATATCAAAATCAGTCGATTGATAGATACATCATAGAAGTCAAGACAAGGCTCAGGCTCACTCAAGCATTGATTATTTTCAGCGTACGTGAGACACTGCTTGATTCTCCCGTCATAAAGCGGGTACAAATTGGCTGGAGTGTGATCTCTGTCCAGTTGTAAGCGATGTAATTCTGCTTGAAAAGCATTGTTGGTCACCCCGTCGTCTTAAAAGTGGCTTTGCATGTATCCTCAGGGAAAGATAAATGTCCACCTCGCAACAACGACAAAAGAACAAGCACCTACAAGATGGCATAGCCTGGTCCTAGTTCCGAATGCAGCATACAGCGCCTCTGTGTGCTCTTTACATATCTATGTCGTATAAGACAAAAAGGAGGTCCACTTTGGTGCACCCACTGACCTCGCCCTTTCCACCTCCAAACAAAAATGCAGCATAAGACACCTCAGTAAAGCTAGACATCGGTTCCGGTGGTGGTAATGGGTAAGCCTTCCGCACGCTTTTCCATATGTAGTTGGAAGTTGGGTGGACCAGGATACTACAGAAGAACTTGTTACATCGAGCGACAGCAAGTACGTCTCTGGGCGAATTCGTGTAGAGAAGGATCTCTGCTATAAGTTCAAAAGGTAAAGTGTCGAAGAGGTGGCGAAGAACGACATTATTTCCTTGTATCGGTTTCTTTGTTCGACGACGCTTTTTCCTGCCTGCTCTGGGCGAGTCCTGGTCAGGATGACCCCGAATCTGCTCGTGGGGAGTCAAGCTATCACTGGTGACAGTGTCTGTCATTGATCGATGTTGAGTACTCCCTGATTTCTCTGAGTACTTGGACCTGATTTCTCTGCAACTCCGCAGCTGCGGAGACTCGACTTTTTGCGGTTCCGAGAAATCCGGAATCTGTAGGACGGATCAAGAATTCCGATCGAGCTCACTTAAAAGAATCGTTCTCAAGAAATGCTGAAGGATTCAAGAAATGTCAGTCCGTTGTTACTTTGCAATATACATATCTATCATCAAATGTCATTTTTCCGACCGACTTATACCAGGCGGTCAGAGACAGACAAAGACAACCATATATCGACTGAAATGTACTTGTAAGTACGGGTAAAAACAATTCAGTCGACGATGTCCTTTTAAGCCCTGTGACCTTCAATTGTCTCCATATCGCTGTTGTTCGACATCCGAGATACACATGTTTGACATATAATCTAGCTGTCGTCGGATGTCAAGATGACACTAAAGCTCATCAGCAATGTGATGAAGCTCATCCGAACTATGTTCAGTCGTAGAGGAAGGTACAACAAGGGGTAAAGCTACGAACGAAGTCTCTATCACGATAGATGGCTCAGATTTGCCAGCATGATCCGTCGGTAGTATCAGAGATGTAGGAATGGAAGATGCCACCATGGTAGTAGAAACAGAGAGCACAGAAGATATGAGGGAAGTCTTTAATGCGGATGCTGAGGGGTTTTGCTTCTCTATGTCCAGTAGAGCTGCGTCTCCGCTGAAATCTGGCAAGAAGCGCGTCCACCAAAAGGCCAAACGAAGGCCACGGTCCACGATGCGTTGTTTGATAACGAACAGAACGACAAGGAGAAAAAAGACAAATGCTGAAATGATCAAGACGCGGTCAATCCAATCGGACTTTTCCAGTGCTGTTATGAGCTGTTTCGATGTTCCCATGAGGCTCGTGAGCGCATCATGGGTTGAAGATGTAGCACTTAGTGATGCAGTAGATGCATCTGCATCGACTCATGTCAAAAGTTCTGGTAGATACAAGATAATGTGACCACAAACCAAGCATCTGCGCAGAAAGAAGAGAGCGTTTAAGCTCGTTCTGCATTAAGTCTATCGTTCGCCGTAAAGCCTCAGTGACATTATCATTTGCCTTCATGAGGGGGTCCTCACTATTGGGCGATAAATAACTTTCGGGTCGAGAGGAGATGAGATCACTGACGTGGCTTTCTCGTTCAAGTTCGCCTTTTCAGTAACTGCTGAAGAGGTCAAGAGTTCCTCTCTCTGAGACCTTTTCTGTGAGTCGATTGCCCTTTTTGATGCCAGCAAAGCTGCTCGCGAGTCCCGCCGTAGTCTGTCGAAGAGTCAGTCTTTGCATCTCATGATCAGCAAAGTTACGCATACTGCGCAAGGTCACTTTGAAACTTATCCACTATCTGCCTCAGCTCAACCCTATTCTTCTCTCCTCGTTGGTCGCCAATAGACAGTTCCAAAGCCTTCCTTCACAATAAGTCACGTACGTCACCGGCATTCCTAAGCGCGACAACATACCTCCACTTGCCTAGCAAAAGAATCGATATCTTCTCTCAATTCTGCCGCTAAATTCTGCTGTAAGGATAGTGGCCCTTGACATGATCGTAAACGAGGAATTTGGAAGTCGACAAGGTCGTTCTGGCGTCGCTTCGCGGCTGAAATTAGTTGTGACGTCTCGTCCGTTAACATAACATGAACTGGTGCCATTTCTCCAGACTGAGCGCAATACAGAGAGCAGATATTTGGAAAAGTTTGTCTTGGTGTAAAAAGGACCACACAAATGCCACGCAATGTACACGCAGCTTTCGACAGTGACAAGTTCAAAAATAATGATGACATCAATGGCCATGCCGCGACTGGATATGGCAAACAAGGGACAACTGCATAGAAGTCACGACAAAGCTCCAGTGCGCTGTACCATACATATATCTATTTCTTCGCTTTTCGTTCCCTTCTCTTCCTCCCAATTAGTGCACCGAGCTCATTTTTCGGTTTTTGTGGCTCTTCTGGGTCCACAGCTTTTCTTCTGTCTTCGCTGACCCGCCGTTTCTTGGGAGATCGCTCCTCTTGATCCCTTTTCACTTCTTTTTTATGTCTCTTCTCGTCAACTTTCTTGTCGCTCAACTGAATGAATGGACATCAACTATTGCAGTATAATAGAAAGAGCATGGAACAACTTACCGACCCCTTATCTTGGGCTGCCTTCCGCCTTTGAACGACCTGGATATTCTCAATAGAGAACTCGCAGATCAACGTGCCCTTGCTCTTCTTTGCCCCACCCTTCTCCAGCTCCTCCTTTAATCTCGCCAACCTCGCATCATCTCTATTCTCCTTGGCTGTTTCCTGCTTCACCAGGTCCTTCAGTTCATCCTTCCACCAGTCCTCAAATAACGATCCTACTTCAGGATTGTTATTCGCCCATCGCAACACACGAAGAGCGTCCGCATGCGTGTTCAGCTCGAGGAAACCGTACCCTTTACTCCGGCCTTTACCAGTAACAGGGTCGACACGCTCCATCTGCCGCACAATCTTTGCTTGCCTCACACCCGTTTGTCGTCCAAACAGCCGCTTCTTCTTGCTTTTGTTACTTTCTTGCTCCTGATCCAGTTCTTCTGGGAGCGGAATGTCTGCGAGCTCATCAGCGGAGAGAGGAAGACGATTTCCTTTCTTCGCCTCAGATTCAAACGTTTTGATCGCGTGGATGGCAAGTCGTTTGAGCAGCCGTTCACTGACAAAAAGAGGAATCTGGCGGACACTGAGACGTGTTTTCGATATGAAGAGTGAGGGGTTGGACTTGAGAAGCTGACGGCGAGCGTTGAAGGAAGCCGTCCGTTGCTCGATTTCTTTAGGTGACAGTGTCTCGGCAGCAGGGGTATTCGGAAGAATCACTGATTTAGAGTGAGCATAGAGGATGAAGTTATTACATAAAGAACTGACCTCCCTCTCGAAGAAGATACATATTGCGTTTGTCTGCTTTTTGTCGACTCTTTTCGCCATCTTCCTTCAGCTTGCCAGCTTCATCCCTAGTCACCGCACGTATGACATCAAGAGTTCTCCCGTGGAGAACAAGACTCTGAGCCAAAGACGACGACGGATCTGGAGTCAGTATCGAAGGCATTGTAAATGGATTTTTCTTCGCGGGCTTTAGATAAACAAGAAAGTCAGTATCGACGACAGCATGTAAGGGACCGTACGTACTTTGGCGACACCTGTTGTTTCTGCTCGCAGCAAATCACTTTGAACGATAGCTTTATCTGCATCCTCTTTGTTCCAGAAGCACGCGAAGCCAGTTCCTCGTGAACGTCCAGTTTCGTGATCCATGGTAATGCGCACGTAGCGAAGTGGCCCGAAAGAGCTGAATCTGTAGCAGTCGTCAGACATGAGATTCTCCGGTTGAAGCAATGACGTACAATGTCCGTAGTTCGTCTTCTGTGGCGGTAAATGACAAATTGCGGACAAACAGGGTGGTTCCAGCTTCTGGAGGTGGAAGGGTAGGCTTGACAGGTTCCTCTCTTTTCTCATCTTCATCGTCTTCATTCTCCTCACTATCATCATCGTCTTCACCTCTATGAACACCGAGTTTCCCTTCCTCGTCACTTTCGTCGCTGTCACTGTTACTGCTTCCATCACTATCCTCATCACTCTCCGCGGGTCCTGAAGCATCGTCCATCTCCACATCCACGTTCTTTGCCATTTTCGCCTTCTCTTCCTCCCACTTTTCCTTACTTAAAGCCCAGTCAACAGCAATCACTCGTTCTGTCGCCATCGCATGTTTCTCTTCCACAACTGCTTCAGGAGCACGTTCCTCCATTTCCCCCTCCGCGCCCTCCCCTCTCGTCGTCGCCAGCTTTGCCTTCCTCTCCTCCCGCCGCTGCTTCTTTCTCTTCTGCTTATCAGCCACAAGTGACTCTGCAGATCCGGCCCGAATGGTCATCCCGTTACATCCTTCAACTGCTTTCTCTGCATCTTTCTTGCTCAACATCCAAACGAACGCAAATCCTTTTGTCCGTACTGACTTGACTTTAGCTGGACCTTCCACCTCGTCCTCGCCTTCGCGCTCACCTCCACTCCTGGCATCCTGCTTCTCTACGGTGGGTATATGTATTGAATATATAGGTCCATAGGGTAAAAACGCGGCGCGGAGGTCTTGTTCAGTGGCATTAAAGGGTAGATTCCGGACAATGAGACGGCTAGAAGGATTAGGAGCTGGGCCTTTCAATAGAGTGACATCTTTTAAAGGCTTCTTAGCGGCAGACTTTGACAACGTTTCAAATCGTTTTTTCAGTGTCACGGAAAGGAGGCAGCCTTTGAAGACGTGTGCATGGAGCTTGCTGACTGCTTCGGAGGCAGCTGCGGGGGTTGTGAAGAGAACGTCGGCTTTGATAGCAGAATTCAGCATATGATAAGCTAATTAGAGATCTGAACGTACCTAGAGTGTTATCTTCACTCATTGAATCAACCTTTTCAGCGCCACTATACTTTCGTACTTTCTTCCAGAGGACCTTCGAGTCAACAGAAGGAGGAAGACCAGAAATGACAATTGTACGGATGGCTAGAGGATCTTGGGGTATACGTGGTTGCTGTGGTTTTAAAGGAGCTTTTGGCTTTGATTCCTTCTTCACTGTCTTGTCTCCCGGATCCTTATGCTGAGGAACATGATTCTATACCATCATATGTGACGGTAAGATCAGAAAACACACCTTCTTATCAGCCCATTCTACTCGAAGATTTCTTCCAACTAGACTCAGTCCATCATTGTTTATTGAATCGTATGCCATTTGAGCATCTTCTTTGATTGCGAACGAGACATAACCGACACCTTTAGATACACCAGAACCAGGCTCGGTGACAACGAAAGCAGATCGGACAGGTGCTATATCTGAGAAGAGCGTCTGGAGGTCCACAGAGGTCGCAGTATACGGAAGATTAGAGACGAATAGTGTGGACCTGAAAAGTCATACAATATAAGCAAAAGTTGTTCGCCAAAATCTCATTCTCCTAACCCATGAATCACAGATTTTGTTGTATCCTCCTCATCCTCGCGGTCTTTCCGTTTTCCCAGTGTAGGTGACATTGGTCAAGTCAACCCTTGCAACGCGCGACTTCCTTAACAAATTTTGGCTGGAGATTTGGTCGTAGTTGTCAACAAAGCCTCGCATCAATTACGCACAAATAACATCACTTCTACCAGGACAAATAAGATCAGAATGTTTTGCAGTGGAATGAGCTACATCAAACTTGAAGGAATCGCGTTATCTTCCTCCTAGGCTTCTCATAAAACGATCGTTTCTACGTGACGAAGTGCGATGTCCATTGACCCGTATCACGCAGTTGAGCAGGAAGTTCAAGCCACTCTGCAGACTGCTGTGCAACTACGATCGTCGTATCTACGAATACAAAGTACAGCGGGAGAGGAGAGCGAAGAGCTCCAGTATGCACTCTCTGAAGTATATTCAGTCTGAGAATCCCACTTCACTCGCCTGACATTCTCTCGTAGTTGAAGGGTACACTCGCGGCGCTAGAAGCGGACCTGGACGACCTGGACGAAAGTGTGAAGTGAGCATCCTCAATTTCCCAGGGAGTTTCTTTTTTTCGACCTTTCTTGATGTATGTAGGATCGTTGAATCTACGGATGCACGAAATTTCGGCCTAGATTCCGTAGAAGTGCAACGGCGGCGACGATACGTGTCTGACGTGCGCAAAGAAATAAAGGTGCGCTTGGGATCTAGCTTCTTCGAGGTAGCACCGTTAACGGAACCCTATTCGTAAGCTCAGAGCATGAGAGCCGATTTATTTTCCCGTCGAGCATCAACACCAAGTGTGCCTCCAAGAAACGGGCTCGCGTCGCCTCACGGCGACCGAGAAATAGGGGAAGGGGAGAATCACCAAGAGTCTTGGGCCAGGGAGGAGCAACAAGTACGTCCATTTGGCTTCATTTCGGTTGGGTCCAAGTTATCCATCAACGAATGGTTGGGCAGCTTATGATACGTGAACAAGACCGAACTATGGATTCGTTGGCTGGGACATTGCATACACTTGCACAACAAGCAGGTCTCATGGGACAAGAGATTTATGAGCACAATGAGTACAGTCAATCCTCTTCCTCCATTGTACAAGGCCTTTCATCATCTATCCAGACTTCTCGACGACCTTGAACGTGGTGTCGATTCAACCGACTCAAAGCTGAACAATGCCATGCGACGAATGCATCATTTCATACGCCAGTCTGAAGAGAAGGGTAGCGGCTGGTGTATCATCATTCTGATAATCATACTAATGATACTCCTCCTCGCTGTCATTCTAATATGAATGGAGCCCGATGGGGATCAGTTATTCACGTGTTATTTAAGCACTGCGGGTCAGAGCCACGGGAATATGTATTCATGTCACAAATGGGACAACTGGTGGGAGCTGCTACAACATAGCTGCTAAGTACTAGCGTTCTCGATCTTTATGTCTACTTTATATGATCAATTATAGTGGTACTTGCATGACGGGGATTCAGGACCCCAGCGAAGCATGAAGCACGACTACATACATGGCATGAATGGGAAAGTGCGGAACAGATCCTAATTCTAGACAATCGCTCGAAACATTCTCTTTGTCCAGTCCACACGTAAGATAGGAATTGAATGTGGGTCCCATTCGGACCGCACCATTGACAAGGGACATGTGTAAGTTCAAGGTGACACTTAAAGCTAGCCACTTCAAGCTAGCCAACGTCTATGGTCAGTCGTGAAATCGAGTCATCATGGCCGCATCCAACAATCTAACTTTCATCGATAGAGACATCGACCTCGCCCCCCCAAACCGAACATATCGTGTGCATAAATCGATCCTGGCCGACAAATCAGAAGTCTTCTCCGACCTGTTTTTAATTGCCCAGTCAGAAGGTCAAATTCCTGTTATTCCACTCCAGACGACCAAGAACCGTTTGAACTATTCCTCCATGCACTCAATGATCATGAGTGCATCTTATGCTGGACAAATTCACTTCGCATATCGAACTCGACGGCCTGATACGCTTGGTGATTGGCATGCTATCAAAGAATACGCAAAGCAGCTCAGAATCAAGCTAGAGAAAGAATTGGATCCAGAGAATCCACAGGGTAATGATCAACTGCCAGAACCCGCGAGTGCGATCCATTTCGCATATCTCTACACTCCAAGCGAATCTAGACACGAGAAGAAATCAAAATATCTGCCCGCCGCGTTCTATCACTTAGTGCGACTTCCACCAGACGCGGATGTTGATGCCAGTGGCACGTCGTATTGGATTGAAGGGGATGGACGATCGACTAACTACTCACTGTTGAGACACAGAGGCATGATGATTCTGGCCCAAGGAATCGACAACCTGCGTTTCCATACGGCAAATATTCTATTCAAAGACTCCATCAAAACAGCACAAAAGGACGAAGCCGAGGAAAGCGAGAAGACTGCCATGGTAGATTGATGGAGGTTGTTTGCAATCGAACAGCTCGTGGGACCCCAAAATTTGTTTGACCCATTGGCAGTGTTGAAGCATTTAGCTAGCAGATTTAGACATGCTCGGCGAAAACTCGCAGGAACCCGAATCGGTAGTACTTAGACGGCATATAGGGAGGGACAAGCGGGATCCGGAGGATGTCAAATTCCTCGTAACTTCGTTTTCTTCAAGTTTTTCTAACTAGAGTGGAAAGAACGCTTATGCAAAAAAGTACAGTGTGGAATTCATGTTGAATGTGTAGATATATTAGACATATTTGAAATGGCGGCGTACGTTTAGACATTTGTTCAGCTAATTCAGTGTAACAAAGATACAGTGTAACGACTACGATATAGTAAGTAGGCAGACAATGTTCAAATTGTTCAACGTAACGATATATGGTCAATGATAGCCATGTAGGTAGAGAAAGTCCTAGAAGCAACATACAATGGCAGAGACCCTCAAGTCTCCAATAATTATGTACAAGCTCAAGAGTACTCGAAGAACTGCAAATGCACACTTGAAGTGGACACGTAGGAGACCGATAGAAGCCATCTCAGTCGTTAGACAGTAATCACATCGAAACGAAGGGCCAGGGAGGAAAGGCAGGGAGGAAAGGCGCGGGGCAGTTTATAGCTGTACCTTCTCGCGCAACAATCCAGCGAGCCTGCAGTAGTAGTTCGAAGTTCGTGGGATACCGAGCATCTCTCTCAAGCATTTGGGTCAGTCCAACCTCCAAGGATAGCCTCACGTAGCAAAATAGTCGAATATGGGTCCTCATCCGGATCTTTCCCTTCCCTCGTAGCCTTCCGATTGAAGTCCTGGATGAAACTGTGCGGATCCGACATCCCGTCTTCCTCTTCCCATGTACAGTCCTTGATAGAGTATCTATGGGGTAACATAGAATGTTAAATATCAGATGGTCGAAGAAAGGAGAGGCTCACCCGTCCCATTTGACGAGCCACATGTACTTCCTCCCTATTCCGCTTGATAACTTGGTATGACGACCAATAATTGCTGTCATGAAAAACTCATCATCTTTCTTTTGCTCCTTTTCGCAATCGGGGCGTGCGCAAATTATGTTGTCGCTGGGAAGCACAAGATCTGTTCATGGTATTTGATTAATCACTAGACTGCAACCGCTTAGCAAGGCAATACGTACTCGCACTATCGAGCAGAGAATGGTCAGTCGGTTATAGCTGCGTAGTGAAAGAAGAAAAACGTACCCGCCACCTGTACATGGGGGACATATGAACGTCTTCTCACCTATTACAATGGGATCGTTCGAGTCCATGATACCAATACATCCATAATGGTACCAGAGATAACACCTAGTGACTCATCACGTCAATCCCTTACCGATATCCCCAAAAAAGAAAGCACCAACTTCTCGCACTCAATAAACTAGAATCCCAGCATCAGCACCCTCAGTACCGCTCAAACAGCTCATTTACATACCTGATTATTAAACTTGTTATCCCCCGACACATTCTTCTGCGGCCACTTCACGCCCACCGGCGGCGCACGCGGTCTCAACTTCTTGTCATCCTTCACAGGCGACGTCTTCGTCTTATTACTCGCCAACTTATACCCCTTATCGTCCTCCTTCCCCCTCTCCTTTTCCCTCCCTTTACCTCTCCCACTAGCATGCACACTGGACGACCCAACACTCATTCTCTCAGGCTTCACACGTATCTCCGTTTCCACCTCAACAGCCGCAGACACAGCCACTTTCTTTCGGGCCCTCTTCAGAGGCGGCTCCATCTGTTCCACCGTTGTTGCCTTCCTCTTCCTAACCCTCGTCAAAGCAGCACTCTCCCCCTTCTTCACCTGAAGCTTCTGTAAAAGATTGATGCGCCGTGCACCTTGACTCCAAACGGAAACAGAGTCAGAACCGTTAGATGCATCCATATTCGTACTGGCGCCCGCACCAACACTTGCGCCGGACTCAGTCTTAGCCTTCGAATTCAAACTCGCGCCCTTCTGAGACTTCTTCCTTATTAGTCTCACCATATCCAACCCAGTATCAGAAAGTTGAGCTTCCGAGGCGGAGTTCAAGACGGAAAGAGGGGAAGACGAGCGAGAAGGTACAAAGATCGGCAATGAATGCACGACAATCGTTTCGGGTACGGAATTCAGTCGTGGTGTGGCAGGCGCACGCGTACTACGGACGACGACCGGACGCACGATCTTGGGTGTTTTCTGTGGAGTTGACTTGATCGAAATGTTATTACGGTCGCTGTTCCTTCTCTTCAACTTGTTAAAAGGCGTATTAAAGATCGTAGCAGGAGGTCTGGTCAGAGCAGTCGATTCAATAACAGGCGTCATCGGACGCACAGACTGGGATTTTGATGGGGTATGGTGAGTGCATTTTGGTGAGGGCGGCGGGGACTCCAGGAAAAGCCTTGAGGACTCAGGTACGTCGTTGTGTTGGCTTAGTGGCGATTGGGATCTTGATTCTGGAAGGTGGAAGGGCGGTGGAAGGGCTTGTGCTTGGGGCTGCTCGACGTGTTCAAGTACTGTAGTTACAGGGCTAGAGATAGAGAGTCTGGGTCTTTCAGGCGAGTTAAAGGTTTGGACAGTAACCATGCGCGACACTGAGATCTCGAACCCGTCATCGGAATTGGGCGTCACGTTAATTTTGGGCAGAGGGGCGGATCCTGGCGTCGGCATGGTTGGCACTGGGATAGAGGTTGACTCTGCATGGTCAGACTTCGCACTTGGTAGAGATGTCTCGCGTTCTGAGTGTGAAGTAGGACTCGATACGGTAAAGACAGGCCTCTGTTGTGTCGGCTGACTAGCGGGAACAATAATAGCCGGTAACGGCGAAGGTTTGCGCTTGGGCGATGCGGGTACCGATGGTGTTGAAACTGGCGAGGGAAGACTATATTGTTCTTGTGGTGGAGGGTCCACGGAAGCCTCCCTTGACGAGAAGACCATCTCTCGTAGCGCGGCAACGTTGCCCTCGGCTGGTGGAGGAGACCTAGAAGGAATGATGAACTCATATTCAGCGATAGCTGGTGCTACCGACTCGCTCTCATTTATCTGTGCTAGCACTGCAACCCTGTCTTCAAGTACAGTAGGGAACCTAGGGGGAGTAATGGACTCGACAAGAGCCGATGCTACCGAGTTGCTTTCGTCCATCCGTGCTAGCACTGCAGCGCTGTCTTCAATTGGTGTATGCGGCCTAGAGGGAATGATGGTGGTAGCTGATGCTACAAAGTCGCTCTCGTGTTCTGTTGGCGGGCTCGTCAGCTTGAAAAGATAGATACAGTGTCAAAATAATACCATAATCCATTTGCGCA
>JABFYK010058342.1:0-24039 GCA_018849495.1 Termitomyces sp. T123_Mx157 | reverse complement strand
ACCGTATTATGGTGTGAAACGCAAGCTGTTGATTGGTCTAGATATTGGAACTACTTGCAGTGGCGCATCCTACAGGCCAGTCATTGTAATCACAAATGCTGCTGATGTTTTAACTTGGTTCCATAGTGTCCTTGAGCCGGGACGCATTCCAGAGATCAAGCCCGTAACACGATTTGCAGATCAAGAACACGTAGGGGGCGATTCCAAAGTACCATCAATTGTCCTTTATAGCCGTGAAGATGGCAGGTGCCTTGCAGCAGGCGCTAAAGCCACCAAAATGGAGGATGGTTATGAAGGTAATGCTCCCCTCTGGTACAAGGTCGAATGGTACGCTCTTCAGCTCCTGGATCATATCGTGACTGCATTATGATGACCCTCAGGTTCAAACTCCACATGCGCCCTAATCCTGGATTAACGTCATACATCACAAAGAATATTCCCCCGCTACCACCGAAAAAGACGATTGTTGAGATATTCGCAGACTTCCTGCGTTATCTCGATGCTTCAGTGGTGGACTATATACGAGAAACACACTACAACGGTGCTAATTTAGTGTCCTTGGAGTACGAGAGGGAGTTTGTCCTCACTCACCCTAATGGCTGGGAAGGCGCGCAACAGTCCCAGCTTCGAGAAGCAGCTGCCATGGCAGGCCTCATCCCTGATACCGACGACGCAAAATCTAGGATTCATTTTGTCACCGAAGGCGAAGCAGGACTTCATTTTTGCATTAGACGAGGCTTGACAATGCAAAGTCTAAATGTAAGATGAAATCCTTGGAGTTTTCCCATTTACGTATCTGGTTTCAGAACGGAGAAGGTATTCTTGTCATTGATGCTGGAGGAGGTACAGTTGATATGAGTGCATATGGACGAAGGATATTGTCCGGTAAGAGCCTATACCATGAGATCTGTGCACCGCAGTGTAAATCGTCATTTCGACCTCGAAATCAAAACAGAACTCACCTCCATTTTTTAGGTCTTTTCAAAGGGTCAGTTTTTGTCACCAGAAATGCTACGGAGTACCTTAAAGGCCAGTTCTCCTGCCGTAGAATTGTACTGGATTCTGATACTCGTTGATGCTTCTATAAATCCGCAGACCGGCTATGTGAATCCTCTTTTCTGAATGATGCTCCATATATTGCCTCGTGTTTCGATAGAACAACAAAGCTGCGCTTCAGTAACATTGAGGAGCCTCAATACATCAAGTTTGGACGCCCGAGCGACCGAAACGAGGAGCTCGGAATATTATCCGGCCAGATCAAGTTGACGGGGTTGGTGAGGTTTTTGGAATCTGACATGCCTAACACCTGTCATTACATAGGACCCGGGTGGCAAGTTTTTTTCAGCCATGTATCGAAGCTATCACGGAGTCGGCTTTGGTGCTGGCAGGAAAGGCGAAGAAAATCTCGGTGCACATATTCAGCTTCTTACGAGCAAACTTGAATGCTATAGATATGCTGATCACCCTTGCAGACTGTGTTTTTAATCGGTGGTTTTTCAGCAAGCAATTTTCTTTATCAGACATTGAAGGATTCTTTGAATAAAGAAGGGCTGGAGCTATATCGGCCAGATAGCCATCTGTGCGTGTTCAATCTGGAACCTGCTCCTACCCAAGTGTTTACTTCTTTCCAGTAATAAAGCAGTGGCTGATGGTGCCGTCTCATTTTACATCGATCACTTTGTCAGAGCGAGATATTCAAGATATACCTATGGGATCGCATCGTATATTCCGTACGATATCACAAATGTAGAACATCGACAACGTCTGTCAACAGTTTTCACCGATTCTGATGGTGTGGACAATGTTCAGCATGTTTTCGTCCCCATCTTGTACAAGGTATTACTGAAGTCTATGAATTGGTCTTGATGTCAAAGTCATGATTCTTCCAGGGCACGGAGGTCATGGAGGTGACGGAATTTCGAGAGAAATTTTTCCGTAAAGCAGAGGCTCGTGATGACTTTCCTGATCCCATGACAGACGACATCGTTTGTTATCGTGGACTTGATGAAAATCCTCGATGGACAGATATCGATAGCGGTAAGGAAGAGATGACTTTTTTTTCTTTGAAACTTGATATCACATTGGACAGAGATGTATACTACACTTTGTACTGTGGTGTCTGACATCTCACGATTGAAGCAAAATCTGCGGCGCAAACGAGGGCGGGATGGTCGATTTTACTATTGCCTTGATTATGATATTATACTTCAGTTCGGCTTGACGGAACTCAAAGCCCAAACCTGCTGGAGAGAACATGTGCGTGTTTTCTTTGACAAGTTACAACAAGTATTAACATACTTAATAGGGGCAAGAAAAGAGGTACTTGATCTTCGATACCTTCGTATACGCCTTCATTGAAACTTTTTATACAGGAGCCCCGCCAAAATTCTTTATAATATTGCCAACCAAGATGACCCTGGCTTAGTATAGTTGTTTTACAGAAGATCATCAGGAAACTGTACTGTAATATATTGATGATACATATACCGTCCCGATCGATTCATATCTACTACTTGGAAGATTTCGTCAGTTGTTCAGCATTGTTGCACCGATAGTAGCGGGCTCTGGCGAGGATCTGAAAGTGGATGGACTGATGATCTACCGAGCAAGATGAGCATAATTCGTCAAGTTCGTGACTGCTAGTCGTATACAGTTTCCTCCGTTAGCATGGCCTGGAGAACAACCTTCGGTTTCAGTAGAGCACTGTCATCAGTAGATAATTTCAATCCCATTTCCGTTGTGCACACAATTTGATTAGCATCGGCAGATTCTTCTTCCGAGCCCACGTTATATGCATCTTCCATCCTCCCTTCGTCAAAAGTTTCGTTCGAATGAACAACGAGAATGTCTAGGTCGTCGCTGAGCATCGTGTTAAGTTGAAGCGCTAACTTAGCGACTTGTGCTATCCTTTCACGAAACGTATCCACGAGGGTCTTGACGTTTTCTGAGGATCTTCGCCATCCAGCAACGATTAACGCATCAGCAAGATTCCTGAGAAAATATTCTTCCATCTCAGTCTGAACGGCCCCGTCAGAGGGCGTTTTAAGTTGACGTTCGGTGATTGCGCGCCATCGTGCGGCAAGACCCGGTGCTGAAATAGTATTGAGTTGATACGTGTGAAACCTTCACCTTACGATACATGAGGACTTACTCGTTCCAACAATTCTCGAATAGATTGCAGCAACAAAGTCCGCGTAGTCCCAATGTCCTGGGTACCATGACGCGACGATCTTTGCCGAACAGTTGACAAGGCATGCTTGAAGCCCAATCTGTACCAGAAATGGGTTGAATTCCGCATCACTGCGCTGAGTCAACGTATGCAGAAGTAGTGCGAGTGGTCTCCCCATCATAATGCTAGTACGCTCGACAGCGGCTTTCCTGTCATATGAACCAGCATCCGACTTGAAGGTGAAATCGAGAGATTCAGACATATGTGCCGCAATCTGGAATATGTCGGAGTTGAGCCTATTCACCAAGCCTAAGACAGAGGCCACGAGATCAGCCTTAACAATGGGTGTAAGAGAACGGGGAACAAGGATATCGGAAAATGAATTTTTTTGACGAAGCTCAGCCGTCTGGCGTCTGAGTTGGTCCATGAGCATTCTGTTCTTTCGTTCGAGAACGTCTGCCTGAGTGTGCTTCTTAACCATTTCTCCGGCCAAACGTCTCAAGGACTGTATCTCCTTATCCATCTCTGTGATCTTAGGTTCTTGAGCAGCGATACGTCCCTCCACCGTCGCTTTTTCCTGAGATGCAGACTTGAGATCGGCGAGTGCTATCTCCAGATTCTTCTTCGTCTCCACATTGTGGACACGCATCTCAGTCAGCTCCTTCTTCGCCACAGCCAAATCATCTCGAAACCGCATATTTTGATCCGCCAGGTCCTTATTCTTCACCAAGCTTTCCCGAAGTTCACTTTCCGTATCTTGTTGATCCATTCGTGCGCGATCAAGGCCAGAGAGTGCAATTTTCAATGCGCTATCTGTGTCTGAGCTGATTCCTCGGATCCGCTCGAATTCTTTCTCCTTGGCCCGATGTTCGTCAATAAGCCGGCGACTTCGTTCCTCCAATTCCAAGTTTCGCTTTGTGGCCTCTTCTACGCGGACTTTCAGTTCATCTCGCCCCTTCTGTACCATCGCCAGCTCGTCTTTCATCCTCGTCATCTCCTTCAAATAACCCTTCGAAGTCGCCTCGATAGCATGATTTTGCTGCCGACAGTTTGCGGCCTCCTTGATGGCTCGCAGCTCGGCTTCTTGGGCATTGAGAAGCTCCTCCTCCTTGACTTTCGTGGCCACTTTCAGATGAACTACTTCTTGTTCCCGACTACAATTTTCTCCCTCTAGTTCTCGGTTTCGTCGATCGATATCTGAAAGCTCGCGCAGAGCAACCAATAAACGCTCTTCGAGATTTTTGTTCTCTGCTTTTAGTTGTGAAATCTCGTTTTCTTTCGTATCATCGAGCGGAGGTGGGCATATGATGACATGAGGTGGCTGTGATTGTTGCTCCAGGAATCCATCGGAGACTGATTGGGATAGGACATCCACCATATCATCCAGGTCAGGTGTTGTCATGGTGGAAGACGAAAGCTCTGGTTGAACCTCTGTGGACACGTTGGTCCAACCATGCTCGGGCTCGTCAAAAGACTCGGCATTAATCCCCTCGGGCAGACGCTCGCCCCCTGTCATGGGCTCTTCCACTCTGTCTGCAGGAGATGCTTTCCCGAAGGAAAGATTCGTTGTGTCCAAAGCACCAGCATTGGTAACCTGCGATACTGAAGGTGCTGCTTTCAGACTTTGTGTAGGGCCGTTGTTTGTCGTAGTAAACTCTGAGCAGGAAACAGCTTCTCGTTCTCTGAGTTTGCGTGAGGAAGGACGAAGCTTAGGCGCTCCAATGAACAGCCCAACCATAGACCATGGCGAAGTGGTTCTCGACATTATAAGGGATGAGGACGGCTTCGTGCTGCCACCACTCTACCGCTGTGGGGCTATATTAGATGCCACGCACATGTACACATCGTGTCTGTATTGATTCAATTTGCATCAACCTCGTGTACAGTGAATCAATAAGTCGTGTTGCGCAGCGTTCCGAAAGAAAGTTTTTGACGAGTGCGATATTGAAATCGCACACACCTGATTCTCGATTGAAACGATGTGATTTTATAATGTGAGACGGCACTTTTTTGATCATTAAGAGTGTATGGAGACCACTGAAATTGAGTCTGTCATGCGGTGGCCTTTGTGAATAGCACCGTTGGGCAGTCGGCGGCGGTTCTAAGCAAGTTCTTTAGTAGGAAGAATGTTTCGCGCGTTCCTTGTATCCATCATCTGGATCACGTGCTGCATTTTTCGCCCTTCGACGAGTTAGGACTGCTCTCAACTTTTCCGCCATTGGGAGGATAGCTCCTGTTTGTATCATGCCGAAAGAATCTGTGGAAAAGAATGAGACGACTCGGAGTCGACCTCAGGCATCCTCGAACTGGCTTGCACTGCAAAAAGTTTGGACCTTAATTCTGCTGTATCCAAAATGACAGATCTAAACACCACTTTGACAGACTTTGGCTACAAAGAATACATCAAAGCAGGACTTGAGCGTTGAACGATCCCAGAAACGACGGAAGCTCGAACATGTCCCGTCCTTTTCACCCGGGGTGCCCAGAAAACCCCATGCATCTCAGCCAGTACCGACACAAAAGGAAGAGTCAGCGACAAATCAGGACGATATAAGAAACGGAGAATCTATATCCGCGCTACGACGGATGATTGCAGGGGAATCTACGTTCACCGAACAACAAAAACTGTGAGTACTGTTCCTAAATACGTATTGTGAATGACCCATTTGTACTTTCAGCTCATCTTGTTCAAAATTCCCAGACCAGGGAAATACCTTGCCCTTGATTGTGAGATGGTCGGTGTGGGCATCGATGGTACAGAGTCCTCACTGGCTCGTGTCAGCCTCGTAAACTTCTATGGAGCTATACAACTAGACGAATTTGTCCGGCAACGAGAACGTGTTGTCGATTATCGGACTCAATATAGCGGAATTCGGGAGACAGACATGATCAAAGGTACGTGGAGGATTACTTGAACCTCCCTCTCAAACTCACATATCGATCGTAGCTAAACCGTTTGATGAGATACAAAAGAAAGTCGCAGAACTTTTGAAGGATCGTATATTAGTTGGACACGCTGTTTACAATGATCTAAAAGTGTGTCAATTGTCTCATCGCTCTGTAGTACATCCTGGTCACGGTCGTCTAGGTTCTTCTCCTTTCTCATCCACGACCAATGACACGCGATACACAGTTTTACGCAGGGAAGCACAAGGTAGTAAAAAGTAGATATGTAGCGCTTCGTAACCTTGTCAAGCAAGAGCTGGATGTTACAATCCAGAGTGGAGAGCACTCTAGTGTAGGTCTATCGTTTTCCTGTCGACATCCTCTAGCTGAAATAATGTATAGGTTACTGATGCTCGCGCGACGATGGGAGTCTTCCGGTTACACAGGAAAGAGTGGGAAAAAGGAACCAAGCTATTGTCGCAGGCGAAAAAGCGGAAACGAGAGGAAGGAACAGTGGGCGATGACGCGGAAGAGGAAGGCAAGAGTGAGGTGGAGGTGGAAACAGGTACTTCAACATTTCCGGGGGGTGGAAGGAAAGGAGTAAGTTCGGGTCTCACCACCATAGTAAGGCGTGGACCTGGGGCGTCAGGTGGCGAGAAGAAAAAGTGGTGGAAGGAAGTCTTGAACTCGAAAGGTTCTATGATATGATGATGTACACCAATACCATCGATGGATGATACTGATAGACTGGTGCTTCCCTCAACGCTACTTGTATACGTATAGGGATGGTTACCAGTTCATAACAGTTCATTCGCAAATCCCAGCAGGTGGAGGTCCTATTGGCTACCTAGAACATGTAAAGACCATCGTGGGCTATGCCCGAAGTCTATAACAGGGAAAAAAACTGCTTGTGGTACATGTGGGAAATACGGGTTATTGAAAAGTTTCATGATTTGGAATACAAGTCATCTTGATGAAAATAAATATTGAGACCCGTAGGTCTACCACTCCGGGAAAGCGTGTCATCCTTGTGCAGGGGCCATGCTAATCTTCTCTGTATCGTTCCAATTTTTTCGTATGTCACCCCGAAGGGGACATTCTACTTTGATGCAGTGCCATAAGGGTAAAACAATGTTTTGCTTTTTGTTCAGCCAACGGAGTTCGGGTACCTTCATTCTTTCGCCTTACTCCAATCGCAGGCAGATCGCGCTGTTATTTACCCTCAATCAATCTTCGTCAGAAATTTCCTGTCAGGACTTCTGGGACTTGTACGTAAGAGCCCTTGCATCGTTTTGTATAAATTCAAGATCTGTGTTTGTCCGAGTCGGAATGTCAGCTCATTACCTCTCATCGGATCGAGCGTTCTGATATCTCCTGGCTTCCTCTTCACACAGCCGGGATCGGGATGTCTCTTCTCGTGTATCCAGATTCGCTGCGCGCTACATAGAACACGCCATAATAGTGGGGCACTACAACGCCACTGCCTCCTTCAAACCATGCCTCTGATACCTATGATGTCTTCATCAGTCACTTTCTCCGATAACCGCGGCTTAAAGCTGGAGATAATTCATTGTCACTGACACGGGTTTTTCGCCTCCTAAGAACTAGTCATCATCAAGAGCTCACAGTTCATCCAAATTACCAGTCTGTCGTTCAGTTGTTCCTATAGCAGGCCGCGTCGGAAACTGGCATTATCATCATCGTAAAAAGGCACAAACCTCCATCGACGCCTCCTCGCCTGAAACTGAGTCTTGTCCAACATCCATGTCGGAATTCCTGCGGGTGCCCCTAGTAGCCCATGTCCTGCGTCCCCAAACAAAGACATCAACTACCATGTGAACAGTATCAGAGGAAATGTTTGTATCTCGAAAGACTCGGCGGCAGCATTTGCCCATGCGTTCTTGTATACCCGCTCGAGTCAGACTTATTAGCTTTGCAGGCTCTCCACAGATGTTCAAGGAGGGTAGAATGGTGGCTCATGTATACAGAGAAACATAATGACTAGACCTGACAAATTAAAATACTCAATTAACTGCCACCCCGCTTCACGTTTTCTGACATGGTAGACTTTTATTCGGACGTAAACTGCGGTTAGAGAGAACACATTTTTTATGCAAAATCTAGGTCCGTCTCACAAAAGACCAACCAACGGAACGGTAATTACATAGAAAGTGAAGATGCCAAAAGCATTGTGGACACACCCGGAATTGAACCGGGCACCGCCCGCAAGCAATAATGCTAAGCGGGCGTGATAACCAACTACACCATGTGCCCATGTTTTTGATGTCCTTTTTAAGCATTTATAACAGGAGGGTGACCAAAACATTTTAAACGTTCGGCAACGCCCCGAGACCTTCTGCTCTAGTACTCCTTGAAACACCGACAACTTAGTCTTACTTATGAGTACACATGCATGGACTCGTGATTCTTAGAACATTTTCAAGATCTCCTTCAGTTGCGATCGTGATAGACGTTGGAAACCTGGCCCAGGCTCGTATCGATTTCATTTGCTAACCGCAAAAGCAAAGACGTCTCGAACTTACTGCGCTTTGAGTCAATTTATCTGTGGTTCCCTCCATTTCATCAGAGACTTCATCCGATCGCCGTTGATTGGAGCGTGATATCTTATAAGTTGCATGGCCAACTAACGTGAAAAGTAGGATTCCGTGAAAGATAACGATTGAGTTATGTGTAGTTCTCGGGGTCCCCACTAGCAGCATGTACAACGCGTGGACTTGCAAAGACATTACATCTTGCATGTCGGGAGGTCCTGACGATTCACTCTTCCTCTTGAACGTTACTGCATAGATCATGCTATCCAGTCGAGGTCCTTATGGTGGGACCACCCGTAAACTTGTACTTGCCTTCGATGTTGGCACTACTTTCAGTGGAATATCCTACAGGTTCGTCGTTTCGTCCTCCTCCTGCACTTGTACTGATGATGGCTTAGCATCCTGGATCCTGGACAAGTGCCTGAGATCAGAGGAGTGACGAGGTAAGAAGAAGCTTGAGTCGAAATTTCAGCTGTTTGTTCTCACGGTTTCCTCAGATTTCCTGCACAAGAAAAAGTTGGCGGTTCTTCTAAAATACCCACTATAATCTACTACGACAAGAGTGGCAAAGTTCGTGCCGCTGGAGCCGAAGCAACGCGGGATGAACTGCAAGACCTCATCGAAGATGAAGGCTGGGATAAAGCTGAATGGTCTGCCGTAACAGTTCATTTATTTCCTACCGTTCTGAGATGCATAAAATAGGTTCAAACTTCATATGCGGCCGAAGAGTATCTCAGGTCCCAACTCTATATCTGACATTCCGCCACTTCCAGCTGGCAAGACTGTGATTGATATATTCTCCGATTACATTCAGTATCTCTATACATGCGCCAAGACCTATATCACGGATTCTCATGTCACTGGATCGAAGCTGTGGGCCTCTGTGGAGAGTAATATCGAGTATGTATTCACTCATCCCAATGGATGGGAAGGGGCACAGCAACAACAAATGCGTCGTGCCGCTGTCAAAGCTGGCCTTGTGCCGGACAATGATGAGGGACATGTGCGTATCCGATTTGTCACCGAAGGCGAAGCCAGTCTACACTTTTGTATCCGAAATGGATTGACCACGGAAGCCCTGAAGGTCTGTGTTCGTTTCACCTTCAGCTCCGTATCATAATGCTCACCTCATATATATAGAAAGGTGGAGGTGTACTAATCGTTGATGCCGGAGGAGGCACTATTGATCTGAGCGCTTATGGTGAAGCCCCCAATAAGAAGGGTGCATTCGAAGAGATTGCTGCTTCTCAGTGTAACGTTCATTTCCCCCAGCCGGGGAGGCCGTTCTGACTGCCCCACAGGTTACCTACAAGGCTCTGTCTATGTGACTACTCGTGCAAAAGCTTTCCTTCATGGTGAGGAGCACCACATTTGTAAATCAATTATTCTATCATGCTCATCAGTGTACATATAGACTTTCTGAAAGACACCAAGTTTGCGGATGATGTTGAAGCCATGACCACTTATTTCGACAAGTCCGCGAAGTTAACCTTCAATTCAAATCCCCTCTTCATAAAGTTCGGTAGTGCGCGCGACAGGGACCCAAAGCTTCGAATCCGTGGAGGGCAGCTCACTCTCCCTGGGTAATGATGCCATTGCTTTTACTATTATTAAGGCACTTATATGCACATAGAGAAAACGTGGAGGAATTTTTCGAGCCCTCCGTGTCATGCATCGTGCGGGCAATCAAAATGCAATGTATAACCGCTCGCAAGCCAGTTTCTGTATGTTTGGTGGTGTCTATGACCCTTGAATTAAAATTGTTTTCCTGATTCACGTCGGGCAGGCCGTGTTCCTAGTCGGGGGGTTCTCTGCCAGTGAATACCTCTTCACTAAACTGAAGGTAGCAGTACAGCCCTTGAATATCGACCTCTGCCGACCGGATAGCCACCTGTGCGTCTGTATTAATCGTCCGTGACATAGACAACTCTGACTGCCGATATAGCAACAAGGCTGTGGCGGACGGCGCTGTGTCCTTCTACCTCGACCATTCGGTCTCGGTTCGAGTTTCAAGATACATATACGGCACGAAATGCTGCATCAGATACGATATGAGTAATCTCGAGCATCTTTCACGCTCGTCATCCGCATTTCTAGACGCGACGGATGGACAATTGTACCTTCCTAATGCATTTGATGCCGTTCTGGAGAAGGCAACTTATACAAATGATCTATCAGATAATCAGTTAACCTACTAGTACAGGATGTACAGGTATCGGAAACTCAGGAGTTCCGAAGAAGCTATTACCGATCTGCGAAAGACCGGTCTGACCTTGCGGTACAAGCAGCAATCATTCACTGTTATCGTGGGACTGGGCAGCCTCACTGGTTCGAGAATGATGGTGTGTATATAGTACAAGAGTCAAAATTTTCTTATTTTGATAGGTTTTCCTCTCACTAGGTCTTTTCACCAATCTATGTACTGTGGAGGCGAATACGTCAGCAATTTGTGATAGTTTGAGTCCACAACGCAGCCTTAACAGTAGGTCTTCCGGTCGACCCCAACGATACTTTCAAATCGCCTTCGACGTTGTTCTATCCTTCGGCCTTACCGAATTGAAGGCCCAGATCGCCTGGAAAGAGGATGTAAGCACTGGGGTCCCCAAAATTGAAAAGTAAGATCTAACATGAAATATCATCAGGGTGTTGAGAAGAGGTAAATTTCAATATTCAACCCAGTCACCACGTTCTGAACGCTGTTCCAACCCTCAGGAGTCCTGCAAGGATCGTTTATGATGTTGTTGATGTTGTTGATGATTCTGAATGATGTGCCATGGTTGAAGCTGGTTGATTCTAGGTTGATTCGTCTGGAGCTCTGGTTGTAATCCGGTCTTTGCCGGCACCACAATCTGTGCAGTTTTCTACCTCATTTGTACTTTTTACTCTTTGCGCTCACGAGTTTCACTTTGATTTTTGGCTTAAGTCTTCCGAGTCTGTTAGTCGTATATAGCTAATTGACACTTTGAGGCTTGCAAAAAGATTGACCATTATTAGATCGCGTGATAATGACGCGTTCTTGATCGAATACGGGAAACTTGTTTGCTCGCAAAATGACAAACTCCCTTTCCTTGTCCGCTTTCTCTTGGTGCCCATACAATGGCCTCACAATCAACTATCAACGAATTGATCGCTGGGAGTGTAGGAGGAGCTGCACAAGTTCTTGTGGGACAGCCGTTGGACACAATAAAAACTCGTGCTCAAATTGCACCCAGTTGAGCCTAAGTTTGAGACTATGCAAGTTTTGTCAACTAAAGAAATCTCTTCAATTATATAGAAGGGATGTTCGTGAGTTATTTCTTGTGTGTTTTGAATCTTGCGTTCCATCGCAAATTGTAGAAAGGACCTATGGATATCCTCGTACAGACCCTCAGGAAGGAAGGATTTTTGGCTCTCTACAAGGGTCCGTACAACCAATTTCCGCCTCTTGACTGGCTGATGCTGTGTGGCAGGTATGGCAAGCCCGTTATTAGGCATTGCTGGAGTCAATTCGCTGCTGTTCGCGTCGTACGGCATATCACGGCGATTAATATCGCCGTTTCCTCAACTGTCATTGAAGGAGACTGCACTTGCAGGTTCCATGGCAGGTGCGGTGAATGCCATCTTAGCTAGTCCTGGTACGACAATTTGTCGCCATCGTCAAGCTGACGTCTGCTGAATGATGTTTCCAGTCGAGATGTTCAAGGTTCGGATGCAGGGTCAATACGGCGCTGCAACAGACAAACGGTTACGAGAAGTTGTTCGAGATATGTGGAAGCAGTGGGGATTCCGACAGGGAATAATGCGGGGATATTGGGTGAGTGTCGTGTTCCACGACGCTTAGCAAGAAATCGAGCGTTGACCTGTGACATAGATAACTGTTGTTAGAGAGATACCTGCTTATGCTGGGTGTGTAATATCATTCAACTCCGAGCACTGACTAACGTAGCATTTTAGCTTCTATACGGGTAGGATGATCTCTCTCGAAATCTTTTACTGGACTTAGATGTACCGCTCAATAGCATTCGAGTTTTCTAAGCGCGAATTTGCCAAGACTTATGGACCCCAACTTCCCGTGTGGGCATTACTTGCGAGCGGATCGACGGGAGGAGTAAGCTCTGACCACATCTCCTCATCCTTGTTCTTACACTTCCAATCAGATCGCGTACTGGCTTGCGTGTTATCCACTCGGTAGTCACATATTGAACGATTGAGCCATGAGACGTTCTAACTCACATTTAGATGTCGTAAAATCCCGAATACAACTTCGACCGATTCCTCCCACAGGAACGCCTGTTCGATATATCGTTAATGAACTGAAAGCCATAGTTGCAGAATCTGGCCCGTAAGTCATGATATAGATTCATGTTTTATATTTCTAACGTTGACGGGTTCTATTTATGTGTAGATCTGGTCTTTTGCGTGGCCTTTCGCCTTCATGTAAGTGGAGCTGATTAGTATCTCTCATTGCCTATTAGCACTGAACTGTGCTCTCAACAGTGCTGAGAAGGTAACAAAATATGCTATCCAACCAGAAAATGCGATGTTAATGCTCATGTAGCATACCCTCCGCTGCTGCCACATTTGCAGCATTTGAGATCACCCGAGGTTCAGTCTCTTCTGGCGATGCTACTTCTATGAATCTGACTGTCCTTCGCAGAACACTTGCTCAAGCTGACTGGGGTCTAGAAACCACACACCGTGCGATGTATACCTAGAATCGCCATTGATCCCCATCGCATCGGCAGCTATCTTCTGGTGTCGTAGATGACGCGCGCTGGCGTTCTGGGAAACAATTAGACAGGCTAAGGACAGTTTCAATAAGGGTCAACCTTTTCTCCTCGCCCTGTCATTCATTTCGTATTTAGATCAATCTATCAAGAGAAGATTGCACGGTGCTTACATTTTCTCTCCAGGCTATTTGTGCCTTCAACTCTGTGAGGCCGAAGGAGAGTACGATATCGTACTCCATCCTATAATACATTGTTGGCGCGCCACCCACATTAAATAGCGGAGGGAGCGATTGGCTCAGTTTTGAGGTATCCGCTTCAACGATACATAGCGGGGAGTACATCTCTACGTATTGCCTTGTCAACGTTGTTGATCTTGGAGTGGCTGTCGAAGGACCTACGGCTGTCTTCATCCATCCATTGAGGCATTGCAAGAGTTCCTCGGTAGCATACGATCGATTCTTCGATACGTCGAAGGGTTCCTGCATTCCGTGCAGTTATGGCATAGGACCTGCGGAACTCTTCGGTCTCGGACACCTGGACATTCTGATCATTTTCATTCAGCTCATTTAGATGCCAATTATTCACTATTTCTCAAACCTTTCTCAATATGGCATCAAAATACCCGGGTAACCTCGGCACTCCTGTCAGTGATGTATAAATACGAGAGGAACGGACGCGATGTTCTCTGTTATGTTCCTCATATATCACCGTGCATTCGACGCCATAAGAATACTTCGCGACTCGAACGGCGACAAAATGATCAAGGTAGAATGATATCGCGCCTTCGGCTACGGCTTTGTTCCTGGACGGATGAGGATAACGTCAGAACAGGTTTACGTGAAAAGTAGACGTCACTGACACACCGGTATCCGGGCGGCACAACTGAAGACCGAGTGGTTCTAGGGCCGTTCTGAGTTGAGAAAACAGCCACTCGCTCGCGGCAAAGCCACCGACGAGAAAGACAGACTACATGAGGCGCTGAGTGGGCACCCTGTATGGGACAACAAAACGACCACGTACAGTTATAGGTCGTTGAGCATTCTCTTGCTGGTCCTTGATTGCCTGGATAATGCATGTGACAGAAGGTTCGAAAAAATCTGCGACGTCTGACCTAAAACCACATCAACATGGGGAGTGGGTGAAGGACAATCTAGACTCACCCGTTTAACCTGAGTTGACCAGAGCGAATCCCAAGGGAAAGATCTTTATCTCGAAGGCCACCGAATTTAATAAAACGAGGTTCGTCAATACTCCGAAAAGTTAATTTTGAATTCTGGTCGAAGTGCTGGGTGATGACTTCGATATCTTCCATAAACCTGGACCCATGGAGAAGGTCTGATGAAAACTACAATCAGGTTTCACTCTCATCACCGTATCAAAATCAATAACTCACTCTCAAAGAACACTCTGGCGCGTCGTGTAACAAAGACTGAACCTTGCAGGTGACCTGGAGAAGAGTTAGATCGTTACCGTTACCTTGGCACACATGGATCATTTTCCTCACATTTGGGCGCGGAGATTTCCTCGAACTTCGAACCAGCTCGCTGCCCGTATGCACTAAGATCGATCGTCCCTCCACCAGCATCGACTATCAGCACGCCTTCTCCTTTCTGCCGAAACTGATCATGAGTATACCTGTATATCTTCCAGAACAAGATGTTATCCTTGCCTTCAAGGGTTCGGTGGTAAGCCCGCTCTGCACGCAGAAGTGCAGGCTTGCCTCTCCCTCCGGGACGAATTGTACACGAGTATGTCCTTCCGAAGTATCAGGAATAAGGCCAGCGAGTACAATAGCCTCACGCATTTCTTGCTGCTGCGCCCCCTCCCACCCATTCGGATGGGCTAGAACGAACTCGATCCTGCTTTCGACAGATTTCCACAGATCGCTTCCACTGGGATGCGTGTCGACTATGTATGTCTTTGCACACTCGAAGAGATAGCGTATAAAGTCCGCGAACACGTCGACTACGGACTTGTCTGCTGGAAGTGTTGGGAGTGGATGGGTATCCTCGATCATGTCCGCGGGTCTCATAAGTAACTTGAACCTAAAATATGTCGTTGAGAGTCACGAATTGAGAGGGACGTGCAACATACCATTCTACTTTCACCCATCCCTCATCTTCCACGAGTTCGTGTAGCCCTTCCCGCATCGCTTCTGCACCAATGGCACGGGCGGTGCCGTTTGCATCGTAGTAAATGACCGTCGGTATTTTAGCATCGCCCGCAACCTGGGCGGGGTATCTAGGTGGACAATTGAATTCAAGCTGGGAGCCGATGGGTGACGAGCTGATACCTCGTTACACTCCTGATTTCGGGCACATGTCCAGGATCGAGTATGCTGCCAAAAGTACATTTATCTACTCTTTTCCTACAGTCAGATGAGCGTAGATACCTGTATGAGATCCCGCTGAAGGTCGTCCCGACGTCAAACGCCAGGACGAGTCTTCGTGAGGGGCCTTTGTAGGTAGAACGTGTTGATGCCATGTGTTATGTTGGGCGGATGCGGTGAAGATGTTGGCAGAGTACAGCAACCTCATGGCAAAAAATAGGCGCCGACTGATATAGTCCGACACACGAGGCGTAACACGTTTTTGGAAAGGTGTGAAATGGAAGCTTCACTCATGACTTCTTTATTGGTCGCAGCTACATATCCTACTCACAACTTTCTCTCGCTCCACCACCATGTCTGGAACGCAGACGCAGTCGAGAACACAAACACACACTGATGATAGGTCGCGAGGGCGGCAAAAGTTTGAAGTATGGCTGATCAATGAACCAGCGAGACAGCAACCGGATAAGGAAGACGGAGTGGGTCGTTTCGCTAGCGCTAGTGAGGGCGTCAGATGCCCCAGGGTGACTACGTTGAGCGATCTACCTCAATCGCGAGCGGCTCATAACGGGAGGGACTATGTCTCCCACGCCCAGTACTACGAAACGCCAGCACGGGAGTCGGAAAAATCTCGTAAAGACAGTACTGGACGTACCTCGTCCACCAACGCTCGGCCACCCTGCAATGGCTATACATCCACTGGGCCCGCGTCTTCGTGGTCTCGCCAGAGACGCTCTTCTATGGACAAAGCCGAACGCGGGTACGCAACAGAGGACCCTGCTCCAATGCACAACAGCAGATACATGTTCCATACCCAGAATTTTCCTGACCGACCCACACGCTCCGATTTAGAAAAGAGGCTTTCCAACTGCATAAAAGAGAAAAAGAGCATTGCAGATTTACTAAGCCAAAAAGTAGCGAAGCTGGAGGTTGCGAATACAAGGAATGAGGAGTTGGAAGCACAGGTTCAGAACCTAATCGAAGAGCTTGAAACGATGAAAGGCCAACTTCAGGAAGCGGAGAGTCGCAGGCGGAAGACTGCACGCTCACTTCAGGAAACTACATCGGAGCTTCACGGCGCGAATTACTTCTTGACGAAGGTGGACGCAATGTCAGAAGCGGATGTGGTTAACATGGTCGATACCCTCAACGCCGAGATAATGCAAACATCCGCATTGATAGCCGATGAATTGGGAGAGCTTAACAGAGGAAAAGAGCCGGAAAGCACAGTTGATGCTCAGGAAAGGAATTTCAATCGGCGAGCATTGGGAAATGCGCTGATCCAGTATCTGGAACGTGAAGGGCAGTCGATTGATCTTATGTCTGTCCAGTTGGCGCTGCAATTCTGTCTTGCTGAGACTTGTTATATTGTTGTTGAATCGTGGCGGCCCGAGAAATGGAGAGGAGAAGAGATGTTATACGAGATATATGCATCTATGAAAAAGACTGGTCAGTCTTCTCTTGAGCAGATATTTAACTATGCTTAGCCTCAGATTACAGTGATTCCACCGGTTCTTGGAAGATGGCGAGCGCTGACTCGAGCCCAGACAAACTACCAAGAAAATCAGGTCAAAGTGAATGCGTATTTTTATCGGCGAGTTCAAGATGTTCTGTCCCTTGCTGGTTGGCCAAGCCATGTTCCAGAACATCGGAATTTCCTGGGCAAATTCAAAGAACGGATAGAGTTCCTTGCCACGCATTCTTTGCGCCTTCATCAGGCTGTAAGCAAGGACATGACATCAGGTGAACTGAGAGTGAAAATGGTTTACCCTGCAGAAAGATTCGAGCACGAATCCGTAGATCAAGCGTTCCCGGACGAAACCTCGAATCCAAACGATATACAGTCGAAAAGTGCTTCGGGAACAACGGATCTCGGCTTGGTCAGAGCGGTGGGCGCTGAGTGGAGGACACTCAGAAAGCCAAAGATAGTTCTGGAATCTGCGCTACATGCACTCCTGACGGGAGATGAAAGTTTCAAGCCTTGATTTTTCAGAGCTGTCGCGGTCCTAGGGCATTTTCTTGAATTAAGATTCATGATATTATCATTGCTGTCGTCAAAAATAGGAATTTATGTGCCACATATCACATTGATTGTTAATCGTAGGTAGAGGTGAAGATCTGAAGCTTACATCGTTGTGTCAACGTAGAAAGTCACGCCAGGGTCGTTTTATGCCACGTGATCAGATTATTTGGTTATCAAACATCTACCCCGTCGGTTGAACAAAAAGCAAACGCTTAGGAGCCCCATAAATGACCGATCTGACTGAATTGTCCCCTTCGGGGTGACATACGAAAAAATTGGAACGATACAGAGAAGATTAGCATGGCCCCTGCACAAGGATGACACGCTTTCCCGGAGTGGTAGACCTACGGGTCTCAATATTTATTTTATTATTGTTCCACAATGTACTTTATATCTGCCTACAAACGGAGTTATTTGCCATGGGTCATTTCTACCACTGTTTGGGTTTTTACGCAACGTTTGACCGACTTGACGTTTGTCACATTCAGTCGACAGGCAGCGAGGCCACGCGAGCCACGTCATGATGCATGAGAGTTGCAGAAGCTTTCCTATACAGATAGTAATTCAGCGAAACCTTGGAAGATCAGTGATGATGTTGAAGTATCCTTGCATCCATCATTCATCGAAAACATCACATGCGTCAGAAAATGGAAGCACGGCCCGCTGTGCTTGGCCGTGAAATGACCGCCTGACTGTGTTCCGCTCAATCGTCTTTCTCACTGACGTTCAAAATTAGATCGAATCAATCGTTCAACCTTTGAACCCTGCAAAGCACAAGGCTTCTAGGCGTTCTGTCCGGACCACATCTCTTTAAAACGCAGGCAGGGTACGTATAATTTAGCTGAACAGCCTTACGATGCGAGTCTTCTTTCTATTTTCACTATCTGCACTTAGTAGTACTGTCTGTTATGCGGCCAGCTTGCTCAAAT
Source organism: Termitomyces sp. T123_Mx157 (assembly GCA_018849495.1). Taxonomy (NCBI): domain Eukaryota; kingdom Fungi; phylum Basidiomycota; class Agaricomycetes; order Agaricales; family Lyophyllaceae; genus Termitomyces; species Termitomyces sp. T123_Mx157. Next base: position 5,442 of record JABFYK010058342.1, on the reverse strand, counting down.
TTCCCTCTGTACCGTTGCCTCTATCATCTTTTCTGGACAATCAAGCTGCTTCTCCAGATGGCTCTGCTAACTTTGATGGTGAAGGATCCAGCTTTGATAGTCAGTTTCTACCTCAGGGCCCGTGGAATTACGACCGAATCGATGTATGTAGCTCATTTGATCATGTAGCCATCCTAGAGACCTGACGTAGTCTAGTATGAACTTCCCTCGGTCTGGGGTACTGGAAATGACAATTTTGTCGCTAACGGACAGGTCTTGACTCTTGCGCAACCTTCCTATACGCATGAGATTCATTTCTTGTACGCTGGTGATGGGTCCGGTGGTAGGGTAAACTCGAGTGCCTCTAACATGAATGCCATCCAACTTTTTTCAGGTGCATTTGTATCGGATTTCGAGCTTATTTTCGCGGATAACTCCTCTCAAACCATTCAGTGTGAGTATCTACCGTACTATTCACACATTTCGAGAAGAACACTGAGGGGAGTGATTTATTCAGTGTATGCAAGGAATTGGTGGATGTGGCCAATCCTCAACATCGGTGTGATACAGACGTGAGCTTCATTCCAGCTATACCAATTTTGGACCTGACAGAGCAATCATGGGTATTATTAGACCATACCATTTCGAAGACAGTGGAACCACCAAGAACTTCAACTCCACCCAGATTTATCAATGGTCCACATCTATCTTCTCCGAACAAGCCCTGAAGAGCATAACTTTCCCACATGTTGGCTCTTCCCAACGGCTTCACTTATTTGCTATCTCTCTTACCCCATCCACCCTGCCAGGCGAAAACCCTGGGCCTGCCCTTTCCGTACGCCAGGCACGCTTCACTACGCGGTGGGAGCTCATTAATGGCATTCGTGCTCAGGCGGTAGAGGTGACACTCGCAAACCTCTTGCCTGCATTTACATTGTCATCAGCAACCTCAGTTCACTCGGAGGTGCTTGTCTCGATTGAAAGCGCAGGTATTGAGACTACGAGCCCTGGCTCCATATACCGACTGGTCCCATCAGACCAAGCGAGAGTCGATGTGTTCGTCATGGGAAGTAAAGTGGGAGGACAAGCAACTGTTCGTCTTCGAGATGTTAGTGGCGAGGACTTGGGGTCGTCTGAAAGTTGGGCAACGGCCCCGTTGATTGAAGAGTGGACGCCTGATGCTGACGTTCTCAGAATGCACGAGACACCGAGATGGGTAAGCTATGAAACAACATATAACATGAGGCCTCTTGACCAGAATTCTGTAGTGGAATGGAGCCAAGTTCGGCATTTTGCAAGGCTTTTGTCGTTTTAATCTGATCTACGCTAATGTTTTTGCAGCGTACACTGGGGTGTCTATAGCTACCCGGCCTGGGTGAGTTGATATCATCGATAACATTACTACCTCTACAGGGTGCTTTCAGGGGCCACCGACATCTTATGCGGAGTGGTACGAGTATGTGACCGTGTTTGTTAACCTACAGTCTGGATTCTCACTGTCTTGTAGCTGGGATCTCCATCAAATCGACAGTCCGACTTATTATCACCACCTCGACACATATGGACCTGTGCGTATAGCTATATATGGGTTCTGCACTGCTGATTGCCACCTAGGATGTAATTTACGATAATTTTATTCCACACTTTACTGCCTCCAAATTTAATGCGAGTGCATGGGTCGATCTATTCGACAAGGCTGGAGCACAGTACTTCGTACTTGTTTCGGCAAGTCATTTTCTCTTGTTAATATCGGTAATCGTGCAGTGGTTGAATTGAGATGGATAGAAACATCATGACGGGTTTGCTCTGTTCGACACGGGAGATACAACACATCGAAGTAGTGTCTATCTTGGTCCGAAGCGTGATTTTCTGTCAGAGCTCTTGACGACAGCAAAGAACGAGAAACCCCACCTTCATCGCGGAACGTATTATTCTTTACCAGAATGGTATGGATAATTTGAAAAATCATTGTCTTCTACCTCTCACCGTTACTCAAGGTTTAATCCCGATTTTGGTCCCTATGGGTTCTCGTCATGGCCAGGTCACTTAGCGCACAATGCGTTTAATAATTCAGAGCTAGAGCCGTATACTGGTCGACTCCCTATCACTGATTATCTGGATAATCTTCAGCTGCCTCATATGATGGCCCTCGCATATCAATACGAGACAGAGATTATGTGGTGTGATATCGGAGGTCCAAATAAAACTCTGGATTTCGCCGCTCAGTATTACAACCATGCATGGGGGGAGGGCCGTCAAGTTACTATCAACAACAGTATGGGTCGTGAATGCGATTTTGTCGAATGTCTTGATCATGGAAAGAATAGGATGCGCAGCGGTACCCGACTTTGAAACGCCCGAGTATACCACGTTTGGATCTACACAGACCGGAAGTTGGGAGTCGAACGAGGGCATGGATCCCTTAAGTTACGGTTATAACTCAGTGACACTAGCAAGTCAATACAAGAATGCCTCGGATATCGTGCAGACAGTGATTGATATCGTATCAAAAAATGGCAACTAGTAGGCTGTCTCCTTAACTTCCTTGATAATGTTACTCAACCACTCACTTTAAGTCTTCTTGATATCGGGCCTACGGCTGAAGGCGAGATCATCGCTCCAGAGATGGATAACCTCCTCGATGCTGGCACATGGTTGAAGTACTCTGGAGACTGTATCTACAATACAGTAGGTGGTGGATTCCATCGTTCTGGAAACAACACTGACATGAACTAATACCCAGACTTATTGGTTCCCAAGTTCCCAAGAAGTCGTCCCGGAACAATCCTTTCGTTTTACGACAACCTCCAAGACATTCTGCTTTATGGCATTTAATCAGCCTTCTGGCGGGACATTGACGGTTCAAAAGCGACTGCCGATCATGCCCGGAGACACTATCAGATTATTTGGTCCCGGAGGTACAGGAGCAGTATTGCCTTGGTCGGTCGATAACACTGGCAGGCTGGATGTCAACATATCAGATGATGTGGTTTCTGAGGGACGTTTCGCGTGGGCTTTCCAGATCTCGTATTCAATTGATTGACGCCAAAAATGAATATTTACTCATCTTGAACTCAGGAAAGGAAAAAAGCTGATGCGAACGCGAGATAGAAGTATGCTAAATAAAAACCCAAATGATACATATATGTCCGAATTCCTACCTCATGATCGTACAATTGTACCGCATAGCATATCAATTGAACTTATGCGCTAACTCCAATACTCTTAAGGTATCCGAGTCTGTGTGGATTGATATCGGTATCTGCGCTCCGATTATAGGGGATCCACTTGGGCTCGTCCTAAGAACGTCCGTAAGTTTGAAGCGAGTGTTATACAGGATTCTCAATTGCGTTACTTTGAAGAGACGAAGAGCCCTGATGTTATTCGTCATATCCAGGGTGAAACGATGGTAAATTCCCTCAGGAACAACGAGAAGGTCGCCTGGCTGAACAGCAATCCGGATCCATGAATCAGAGGGAGTTTCTTTATCTCTGTCAGCCAGCCCAGCAATAATAACTATTAGATATCGAATTAACTTGCCACGGACGTCGAAGAAACCACGACCAGAAAGAACATAGCGAATTTCTTCGTCTTCGTGCATGTGTCTTTAAAGCAATCAGGGATTAGCAACGTTAAAGAAGAATGTTCAACCGCGTACTCTTCAAAGAATCCTTTCATTTTGGTCTCGTAAAGCTGTCGATCAGTTCGGTTATTAGCTCCTCGCTTAGCTACGGATACACATACATCTCCAAGCCCCTCCTTCGACACGTTGATCATATCACGGTTCTTGTATCCTTCTTGCGCAGCGAGCCTATCGATTTCTGTCTCGTAACCTTCCACTGGGATGGTCCAAAACTTTACGCCCAGCGTCTTGAGTTTCTCAACTGATACAGGACGCGATGGAACGTAGTCATGCGGCAAACGCTGGTCACCTTCGAGATTATCGTAGTAGTACGCACGCATTGTGATGAGGGATCAGTCTCAGTGGGAAATGGTGGATGAGAGCAAGTTAAATAAGGACAGTAGCAGCAGTCACGGGTGGATGGAGCGTGTTTGCCTAATGATGGGCGCAAAAACTTTCGTGACGAATCCGGGCCGGGGCGGACCGTACAAACTTGGACTTACCCAGGGTACCGAAACAGGTCGAACTAATAACGATGCCCATTAGTGTAGCCGTAATCCTTCAGATACTAGCAATCAGTGGAATCAAGCTGGGCTTTTGTGCTTTGAAGACTCGATCCATCTGTCGAATGAACAGACTTGGATGTGGAGCAGGAAAAGATAAGCTGAAGCAAGCGAGATACAATTCCACAACAGTTGGGATGTACGAATCAAATCAAATTCAGCGAGATAAAGATATCATCCTGATGACATCAAGACGACAACTTGAACTACTGTCATGTGTTACCATGCGCAAAGCGGTTGCTATGTGCAAAATGCGTTTTCTGACCTATCCCGCTCACCTGTGCTTCCCAAAGAAAAATTCGGTAGATACAAATAGTGTATAAAAGAAAGAGTTCTTCATACTTTAATTGACGAAGAATTAAGATGTAAAAATGTAGGAGGCAGAAAAGTGTGAAATCAGAGCCAGGGAGTCTCACTGCTACCTTTAGGAATCAAGTGTGGTTGTAATTTGTTGACCTGCGTAGTACTGGTGTACAACTTCGCAAAAAGAGGGTTTCAAATTCATGTGCGAGCATGTTTACGATACGACGAATTCCGATCCTTCAGGGCAAGTTCCTCGTCTGAGTCTTATCATCGGAGATCTCACCGAATAGAAGATCCCAGCTGATCAGAATTGGCAGAATTTTGGTGGTGATTGGACAGCAGCCGATCCTCAAGGTACGCAGAGTTTTTTCCAGGCTCTCATACCTTTCAGTGTATTTTAGGTTGGATCTATCTATCACTCCTCCTATCTTCGCCGTCGTTTACTGTCCACTTTGTATTGAGCTCATTTTGACACCCTGACGATAATCGTAAAACAACGATCTGATTTGACGTTTCTTCTTAGGAGTTATCAGTTGTCTTCAAATGAGAACATCGCACGATTGATATCACGTATCGGCGCTTATATTGGCGAGTTTCCACTTTTTCTTGTATTCTCCTTCGGAACTATGTCAACTCTCAACCATGCTTCTCGAAGCCAGAATGGGAATGTATCCTTCACTCAAGAGGCAGAACTTGTTTCCGTGGAAACCCTTTCTCCTCAAGTTCTCTCTTAATTGATTGCTGTGGTGGAGCAACGATCACGGCCAATTGACAAGCAACAGTTCCAAATGTGATACATGACCGATGAAGGGGTTTTATTGTTCCTTTACTAGTATAGTATTAAAGTCTGCTAAGTACCGACGAATTACAGCCAGTCATTTACCCGACAATGTTGGACATCACATCTTATCACATCACACAGCCACACCAGGGTCGCCACTCCATTATCCTGGCCACTATCACAGTTGCATTATC
>JABFYK010058341.1:0-19926 GCA_018849495.1 Termitomyces sp. T123_Mx157 | reverse complement strand
GGAACACACTGGAACATGTTCCGGCAGGTACGGGACTAACACGACTTTTGAGCCAAATAAAACCTCGTATTCATTTGCCTTCATCGTAATCGAATTACAGCCTTGCACAACAAACTGCCACACCCGGTACATAAGCAATCATGTGACACTATTTTTGCCACTCTTGAACTTTCTCAGGTCATGTCAACAGGGGCTTAGAACACTATAAATTGGTCTAGTCATCTATGATCTACAAAGACGCGCGCTTGCGGTTTCAGTCCCCTACAGCCATGTTACCACATCCGATGTCCGGATTTCTCCGCTCATGAGTAATTATAGATCGTTCTGAACGTCACGGTAATCTTCTTGCCATTTCGGCTGCCAACGTATACTACGTGCATTACATGTGGTATAAATGCTCAGAAGTACTCCATGGGCAACTCGCTCTTTCGGAACGACACCTGTACAAAGTTTACACCTCAATGTGACAACGTCATCGGATTGCCGGCCCAATTCTCCAGGATTCTCCTTCCTTAGGAAGTTAAATATTCCCATGCAGCCAGAAAAAAGCTTCCAACTGTGGTCAACGACTGCTTCGTCAAGTTCTATATGAATGGCCGCTCGAGCTCGCTAGGGCTCAAGATGGACATGAGGTAAACGGACTCGAAAGTTGCGAATCGTAGGGGGCACTGCAACATGGAGTATATAAACGCCCATCAAGTGTTTAAGTATAAGATCACAGGTACACGACAGCAGCCAACAAGGTATCGCCTCCTCATGAGCTATATGGCCCCAGTAAACCCCTTATTCCTCCTGCTGCGAGCCGTTCGCAATGCCTCCGCCAACTACCTTATACAATGCTGCCGTCATTTGTGGACAATCCCGTGGCGCTTTTTACAACATTGGGGCACGTTTTTGTTTGGACGACGGCGTTTCGTATCTCGAACATCGCAAGACCTGCGTCACAAAACTTTCAAAGGAAATGATGGGAAAAGGAGCGGAATAGAAGCGAGACCAGCAGGAAATACACCGATACTCGCCTCATTACTACCGACAGACTTGCACAGACCACAATCCCAACAATCCAGCCGGCGTTTAGCTTCGCGACCCTCACTCATAAGCTCTTCAAGTAGTTTCTCCTTGAACGTCATTCCACCAGATAATGATGCCGCATCGGTCACCAGCTCTCACTTTGAGCGGAGGTCATCCAGAGGTGACTCGATGACAATTCACTCAGGGAACAGTATGTCCAGCCAAACTTTCATGGTCACCCCTGGAGCGAACGGATCTCGGGTTTCTGTGGTTATCCCAGCTTCACTTCTCTTGTCAGCTGGCGATGTTGTCGGACCTGGAGCAAGTGGTAACACAGGTTTCTCTCAAGGAATTTCAGATCATATTTACCCCCTCATGCCGCACAAGGTGCCCAGATACAAGCGGGAAAGATTCATGTCAGTGTTGGTATCCTGATGCTATCTTACTAACTTACGATGAGCTTGGCAGTGAGGACAAAGGTGTGACATATGAACTTGATCCAAATCAAGACAAGTTCTCCATGTAGGTATCTAAAGAAAAGCTACTGCTTCTCTTGTCAACCATTTTATGATAGGGGGGAACTCCCCAGTGGCTGGGAACAATATACTCATCCTGAAGGCCAGCCATATTTCTACTATGCTGAGAAGGTATAAAAGCCATCTCGACAAAGAAAATCGATACTAATATGTTGTAGAGGATCATCACTGAATGCTGGATATGGGACCAGCATATGTTCGAGATTCTGGATAACTTCATCTACCAATTTGAAGACTTCATTCGGTCGCGGAACATGACGCAACCTGACGATGCAGATCTCCTTCTCGAGGTAAACGTAGAGAGTGAGGTCAATTGGTGCGGATATTACTACGTCAGTGCATCGACTCGCAGCGTGTTTTGGCTAGAGCCTTTTGATATTTCGGAGCACGTGTCTGAAGTTAGAGGAGAGGTTTACCCAACCCACATCAGTAAAGGACCTGTTCTTCATCTTCTTACTCATCAAGCTCATCTTTCTAGAGCTGTACCTTGAATACCAGTACTGGTAAGTATCCAATCGTGTCGCATCAAACATCGGTATCCATTGCTTCAGGCATCACTGGGACTTGTTCCCCAATGTTGGTGATCCCACTGATAAAATCTATGACCTTGTGGCAAACACAATAGCGGACGCCCGTACAGGTACTCGATATTTTTTGTTCTTTGAAGAGCGTCAAGATAACTGATGTCATATGTTTCAAGATATACAGAGCAGTAGGACTAGCACAGTCAACCACAGTAAGGAGGACCTCAAAGAAATGGCCGAAATTGTAGAAGGGATGAAAAGTCAGTTGATCATTTTCAGTCGTGCCATGTGGATAGGAATTGAGAATTTCTCCCAGCTCGCAAGTCCTCGGCTTCTCATTGGTGCCTCGGTATGTTTCAATTATCTGTAATACCCATTCTGACTATTACTGACAAAGGAGTAATAATTCACTAGGTCGTTTCATGCAGCTTCTAAGTATCTTGGAGTTTCTGTTGATTACTCACCAAAAGCTAACGAAGATGCAGTCAAGGACCGGTTCATCAACTACCATGGGCAATATGGAGCGCGCCTCAATTTTTCACAAAGTATCCACAGCAACGGCTCTCCGAAGAGGACATGGCTCATCAAGATATTTTCTCCTCTGTTGCTTTCTGCACCGGATGTACATCTTCAAAGTCTGAATGAACTCTGGGTCGACCAAATAACCCTCAAGGCACGATGGGTGAAATTCTTTGTGAAAATAAACAGTCAGTGGGGAGAACATATTGTTCATGTAGGTGCATCTTTACCAGAGTCTTCCTGATAGAAACTGACTGGAAAGAAAGGCATCAATCTTGCTCAATGCAAACGTAGCATTTCTTGCTATACCATCCAATGATCCGTCTAACAACAGCACTAATCTTCAAAGTACTCGAACTGGTGCTCAGATTGCGAGTTATCTTTCGATCGTGACAAGCTTTGCAAGCATGTTACTTGCACTGCTCTTAGTCCGACAACACAAAGCAAAAGAACGGGAGTCTCTGGATGTTGGTGAATATGTAAGTATCTGAGCTAATCCTTTGAATAATCATAACTTTATTCCTGATATCATGTTTAGCATCGTTACGTGCATAAACATGCCTCCTTCCGTCATGGCTTCGAGGGACTAGCTATTGTGTATAGCTTACCATATGCCTTGCTCACATGGGGGTATGTTCTCTTTGCCCCGTGTGATCGCATGCTCATGTGTTGCATACGGGCTTCAGCATGGCAACTTTCCTTGTGGCGTTCCTGCTTATGTGCTTTGTGAAATCGAACACAGTTGTGCGTTTCATCGTCGCAGTTGTCACGGTGTTGATCGGTGGACTTATCCTATGGTGCATCTGGATGTTCTGGGAAGAAACAGATCTCCAGTTGCGGAAGATCTTCAAGGATATTTGGGTCCGGTTGATTGATAAGATGAGGAGGGAGGAGGATTCATGCGCATCGAATCAAGATGATTGTCAAGGCGAGACCGAGGCAAAGCATAACAATGCCGAGGCTCGAACTGATCCTGAGTACGATTCTGTGAACGTCAACCAAAGAGGTACTCCGCGCATGTGGCACTCATGGCTAGCATGTGTCAAGATCAAGTGGAGTGATCGGTGGGGAGTAAGATCACTAAAAAGTGGCACTCGGCCGTCAGGCGGGAATAACATTGCCCTCGTATGATTTCCATAGCTAGAACTTATTCTTGACACATTTCCCGCAAGTAATTAATGAGTCGTTAGCTATTTCAGCGTGGGTATTAACGGAATCCTATACCCTGAATGTTTGGACTTGTTAGTAGTCACATAACCAATTGCACAAACTTTGATTCTGGACGGGTGACGTGTTTGAATCTCGTGACGCATCGTAAAATCCACGTGATAGGATACTTCAAACGGATATCCTTCTTCAAAGATTCTTCAAACGTCTGTCGAACCAGGTCAAATTACTGTGGTCAATGTGTCACCTACTGAAGATACTAAGTACTAAGTGGTTTTATCGCATGCCTTACTGCGCTATCAAATCATAATTTCTCGAATTTCGTGCCGCATCAGTCGTGCAATGGAGTCATGGATATCGTTTTCTCAACTCGGCATAAACTTCCTCGACTTTGTCGTGTGCCTCGCTGTATAGTCACGGTTGCAATATGCTTCATAAATTGCGCAATCAGAAGTTCCTCTTGGTAATCTTCTACACGATATCTGCATCACATGTCGGATATCAGTTCTCTTTCCTGTACCGCCCTAGGAGGCTAAATTCTCCGACAGTAGAAAAATATTCAATCATCGCTAGTCAAGGGTCCTTCAACAATGCTCATATGATCCTCTCGCTTCTCGAGCCGAATGAACGGAGGCTGTGACAAGGAAAAACAGAGGTAAACGTTTTTTCTACCCTCATAAGCTGGGAACAAATATGGGGATGTTCAAGGTCTTGTGGTCGTGGGCACTTATCCCATCTTTTGGGTTCAAAGATCACAGGCGCGTGGCAACTTAAACCTTCAAGAGGTTTCGCCTTTCTCATGAGCTAGATGGCCCTTATTAATTCCCTTACCCTGCTGTTAGGAGCCCTTCGCGGTGCCTTCGCTAAGCACCTTATACAACATTGCTGTCACTTGCGGGCATTCTTATGGGGCCTCTTACAATGTTGTCGCGAGCTCTTATATAAGCGACGGCGCTCTGTAACTCTACCGCCGCAAAATCCTTTTCGCGAATCTCTCGCAGGGAATGAGCAGCGATTGGATGAAGCCGAAGCGGGACCAGCAAGAAGCACGCAAATACTCCCTTCACTGCGACCAATGGCCAGACCACAATCCCGACAATCCGGCTGTGATTCGGCCTCCCATATATCAATCAGAAGCTCCTCGAGCGATATCGTCGTGGACGTTATTCCACCACCGGAAGATGATGCGATATCCATCATGAGCTCTAGGTCTGAGCAAAGGTTAATCAGAGGAGACGCGATGACAATACATTCGGAGAACAGAATGTCGAGCCAGATTTACGCAGTCCTTCCAGAATCTCCCTCTCTCCGACCAATAAGCAATGTTCTAGATCTGGGAGCTAGCGGCACAACAACTCGCCCTGAGAAAATCTCGGATAGAATCCATCCCCTCCTGCCAATAGAAGTGCCTCGATACACCCGAGAACGATTTATGTGAGTGATATCTTCCGTCCATCTTCCGTTTGCTGAAGGATAGTCTTCTAGTAAGGACATAGCTGCGACATGCAGAGAAATAAGCGCAAATCAAATTCAATTTTCTCTGTGAGCGCTCAAAGCGAATCATGACTTCTAGAAGTAAATATTCTATCATAGTGGTGATCTTCCACATGGATGGAAACAATTGACGCATCCCGAAGGCCAGCCATATTTCTACCATGCTGAGAAGGTATACAAACCATCTTGACAAAAAGTCTCGATACTAATGTGCGGTAGAGAATTATTACTGAGTGCTGGATATGGGACCTGCAAATGTTCGAGATTCTCAATGAATTCATCAACCAAATCGAGGCATTCGTTCGATTGCCAGTGCGCGACTTGGAGCAGCCCGACGACGCAGATCTCCTTCTCGATGTGACCGAAAAGGAAGGAGAATTTTGGTGTGGATACTACTACGCCAGAGCTTCGACTCGCAGCGTGTTCTGGTTGGAGCGTTTCAACATTTCGAAGTACGTGTCTGAAGTTAGAGGAGAGCTTTCCTCTACACACATCAGTATGGGACCTTCATCTTCTTACACAGCAAGCTCATCTTTTCAGAGCTGTATCTTGAATACCAGTACTGGTGAGTGTTTTATCATTATCAGGTTGAACATCAATATCAATTGCTGGAAGGTATCACTGGGACTTGTTCCCCAACGTCGGTCCTACCACCGATGGTATCTATGACCTGGTGGCGAACACAATAGCGGACGCCCGTACAGGTGCTCTATGATCTGTTCTCTAGGAGCTTCAATGTGACTGACGCCGTGTTATATCTCAAGATGTACAGAGCAGTAGGACTAGCACAGTCAACTACAGTAAGGAGGCCCTGATAGAGATGACTGCAATCGTGGATGTGGTGAGAAGTAAGCGTGTTGATTACGGCTGTAATTCATGAGTAAAGAACTTCTCTCAGGAAACCAGTTCTTCGCTTCTAATTGGTGCCTCGGTGCGTTCAAGCTATCCCCACTGTTTTGACTATCACTGACAAAGAATGAAAAGGACGTTTCATGCAGCTCATAAGTAAGTACATTGAGACTTCTACTCATTACTGACTTTTAATGAAAGCAATGAAATTGCAGTAAAAGACCGGTTCATCAACTACCATGGAGAATATGGAGCACGCCTCAATTATTTACAGAGTATTCATAGTAATGAGGGTCCCAGGAGAACATGGTTCATCAAGATTTTCTCTCCGCTCCTGTTTTTCGCGCCGAACATCCACCTGAAAAGCCTGAATGAACTCTGGGTCGACCAATTGACCTCCAAGCCTCGATGGTTCAAATTCTTTGTCAAAATGAACGATCAATGGGGAGAACACATTTTTCATGTACGTGGTATAATCTAGCAGAACGTTCACAAAAAATAATCAAAAGAAAGGCGTCAATTTTACTCACGGCAGATGTTGCCTTTCTTTCTATCGCAAATGATGTGCCTACTGCAGCCCAGGTTGCGATCTATCTTTCGATTTTAACTAGCTTCACGAGTATGTTCCTTGCACTGATGTTAGTCCGACGACACAAAGCCAAAGGACGCGACTCCTTAGATGTTCAAGTGTATGTAAGTTGTGTTGACTACTAGTTTTGCTCCAATGATTAAGTAGTATTGTTTCCCTCGTATTCATTAGCATCTTTACTTGCATCATCGTGTTAAACTGAAATACGGGTTTGAGGCACTAGCCATCATGTATAGCTTACCATACGTTTTACTCGTATGGGGGTATGTTCTCGTTGCATTGTATGGCTGCATGCTCATATGTTGGTTATATACGTTAGGATAGCAACGTTCCTGGTGGGATTCCTGCTCATGTGCTTCGTTAAAATGCCGGCGACTGTGCGTTCTATTGTCGCAATTGCCACATTCCCGATGTGTGGGCTCATCCTATGGTGCATCTTAATGTTCGATGACCATTCGCAGAAAGCCTTACGAAAGCTATGGAATTGGCTGACTGGTACGAAGGAAGAGGAGGGCCGGGATTCATCAGCATCAATTCAAGACGGCGAGACTGAGTCAAGAGAAGACAACGTCGAGGCGAACCCAAATGCCAGTGGAAGCGAGAGGCAAGACAACGCTGAAGTGAACCAAAATGGAACCGAGTCCAGGTATGATGCTGGTTCAACGGAGCAGGATGCTGTTGGCCGACAATCACACTGGTTGAGGTCTCGGTGGGCCAATATGGGGTGCACCAATATGGTATAGAGGACCGGCGAGACCAGCATTCCTCTTGCATATGTATAATTTCTTCCATAGCTTCGGGATTATTATGGACTCGCCCCACATTTGGAAGACAAGTGTTGTACATCAACCAGACGTCTCTAAGCCTAGGATGAATTACAGAATGGAAGTACACTGTCTAAAAGAGACAAGATGGTTACGCTCATGTATTCTTATATATTACTCGTAACTATCACCATCGTGAATATTTATTTAATCTACAAGGCCAGCCTATATCACGGTTAGAAAACCTTACAAGCACATGACGCGCAGCGTCAAGAGAATGCATTATAAATAATACAGCAGTAAATGGTAAAATCTTCATGCATTGAATCATCGTCGCAGAGATGAATCTTGAGAAGGCATCCTTAAGAGGAAATGACGTGATTAGCAATAAGACCACGCATTATACGGGAGAGGTGTCGGGGGCGGACGGTAGAAGCGGCTACCGTCAAGTTAGCGGAAGAGGCCTTCCTGCTGAGCTTGCATGTGCCACTGCTCTTCGTCGAAGTCGAAGTGGCGGTTGGGGCGCTCGTAGTTCCAGAGGCAGAGGTGCTATTAGTGGCCGAACCACCAGACGAAGAGGAACCAGAGACAAAGGCAGCAATGGGAGGGCCGGGAAAGGTGTAAGAGGACCCAGGGTTGAAGACGTCGGGGTCGAAGATGCCAGGGTCGCTGTCACTGTAGGCACCAGGGAAACTCACGAGCTCCTTGTCGGTGGGTGCACCGGTCTGGCTACCACCGACGGTGAACTGAGAGCAGGAGGGATAGAATTCGGCGCCACCCAGGGAGACCGCTCCTTGAAGAGCGATGATTTCATGACGGATCAAGTAGTTGCCGGGGGCAAGAGTGCTTGGGAGTGTCACTCTTACGGGCTGACCGGCCGCTGAAGGATAAAGTCAGATATAGTGATAAATTGATACTCGGTATACAGATACTTACGGATCTCGGCCTGGACCCACTGACCACTAGCATTCTGACCTTGCTGATCGATCTTGAACCACTTCGCTTTGGTGGAATCGAACTTGTCGCAAGTCGTAGTCCCACAAGAAGCCAGATACGTCATCAATGGACCGGTGTTGTGGGGCCACTGAGCCACCAGTCTAAACGAAATACAAAATCGAAGTAAAGCACAACTCACGTTTCCACCAAAGCCAGAACCCCAAGTAAATTCGAGCTTGCTGCCCGGCATTGCGTTGCCGACATCCGCCGCAGATTGAGGAGCGCCAAACCCACAGTTCATGTCTGAGTTCGTGGCACCCTTCACAGGCGATGTGCTGCCGACTAGGCGAATAATTGAGGGATTTTCTTTGCTGTTGACAGTGTTTCCCGGGTAGACTTTGCCATCGACGGTGATCTGGGTAACAAGGCCATGTGCAAGTGCAGAAGTCGCGAAGGCGATAGGGAGAAAGATTGAAGATACAAGCTTCATTTTGACTGTAGCAATGAAGTGTACGTCGGAGTCAAAGTTGGAAATCAATGAAAGAGTGAGGAGGGAACCTAGTCTTTCGCTCAGCGGGAGACGGAGGCGTATAGGTCGTAAACTGGTAAAGAAGGTGAAGTTTTGGGTAGTTATTCGGCTTCACCAGTTGAGGGCTTATATAGGCTCGCGGTGTGGTCAAGGAGCACCATTACTGGCCCTTGACATTTTGTTTTTACAATATCGCGTCTGTCAGAACGAAGGCCACCACGTGCAGACGTGTGCCTATTCTATTTTTGTATAAAGGTGTCCATAAATATGAACTCCGAAAAAAATTGTTTATATGGAACTATGCAGCCGGCCAAATCGCATTGTTTTGTCAAAGTCTGCTAAGTACTGCCCAAGAATAGCTTGATAAGTATCTATCATGGTTTCCAACGCTTCAAGAGAATCGAATTGTCAATGGTGCCGACACCGGCCGGTATGTACTCCTTCGAAAGCATATTGGTCCATGAGGCAGCTGAGCGGGTGTCAGTACTCATGGCATACACGTTTCCCTCCGCTTAGATCGTGCCTCCGTTTCCCAGCGATTTTGGCTAAGAGACTAGATTCGACCGGTATACGACCATGATAATTCATTTACGAAAGCTCTAAAGGTCTGTATACTCTCATGGTACTCCCTGCAGAAACACGTTTTTGTGACGTGGTTGATTTGCCCACGATCTTCAGGGTAAAAGAAACTCTCTTTCAAGCAAATCAATATACGGCGCCTTGTTTTTTGTCCATTGAAAAGACAACAGAGCTTCTGTCACACTCGTACTTCGCGCTCTTGAATTCACCGTACTACACCAAAGATAATTGCGGTTGCTTTCGACCGAAAGGACATCGTCAGGCTTCAATTGATCTCTTATGCGCCTTTCATCAACGACCAGGTTCCTCCTTTCTTTCATATGGATCTTTCTTTTGTCACGTCTTCAACGCACTCTGGATATACTTAGCCAAGATTACCCATTGAAGCCAATCATAGCTCTCTATCTTTGACGAAGCTCACGGTTGTGGCATGTTGGGGTGTGTTGGTATGTCTCGATGTCATGGATGATGCGTTTATACTACATCCGACTTAGGCCTGCGACCCGCGTGGTTCCTACATCCCTGATCGACTAGCGTGCCCCTGTGCTGTATTCATTTGAGCTTATTTCAATGAAGGTCTGTTTCCTCTCACGGCCTCGACAGCGATCTCGCTGGTACAAGCCCCTCAGTGCGTCAGGCTCGTCTCTTTTGATCGATCGTGGTAATGATGACGACTGAAGAATTTCTGTACTTGGCTCTTTCCCGTAGACGCCCAGCGACTTCGTCTTGTTAATATGCACGCCTCCCTCCCTCGACGCCTTGTTTTCGCATTGTCTTGATCAAGCAGTGTAGGTTCCCCCTCTATCAGTTCTTCACGCCCTTGAAACAAAGAAGCTTGCATCAACGTTGTTTTCGACCAGAGGGATGTTGACAGTCGTCCTAGCCAGACTGGTATTTTGATTCCTCATGCACATTTCACGACGGACAGTCTCCGCATTGTCCATGTTCCCCATACGGATCCTCACTTCACCTTTTTGATGCAATACAAACATACGCTTGAGAGATAAAGAATTTGAGTTATTTCTGGCGACGAAGTTGCATTGTGTTGCGGTTGCTGTGGGGTCGGCGTGTTTAGATGTTAAGATAGCTTCTTCACCACGAAACTCACACGTTTTCCTCTAGTTGACCTTGCCTCCACTCATACTGGTCCATCATCTGACGTGGGCGCGCACGGTAACCTATGACATTCCTTCAAGTCGTACAGCAATGAAGCTTGTTACTTTTCATTGGCTCCCATCTATTCGACGACTCAGAGCCTATCATAACGTCCCGGTGCCTGGTCTCTTGTGCTCGACCGCGATAATTACAACAATTGGAAGAAATCCTTGTAGATTACGTTGAACGTCCTTTGTCTTCGACGCCCACAGTTGATCACGATATTTGCTAATCTGTCTTTGTTTTGTAAGTACAACGCCCGCTAATCCTGCTATGGCTCCATCGCTATGCATCAAATCAAACCCTTTATTGAATACTCGTAGCCATCACTATTGTGAATATTTAAACTACAAGTACTAGTTCCGCCTAATCATGGTTAGCAAATCTTTACAAGTACACGACGCGCAGCGTCAAGAAGATACATCATCAATAATATATACAGCGGTAAATAGTGGGATCTCTGCGTGTTAATGCATCGTTGGAGAGGCGTATATTGGAATGACAAACATCAAGACTCTCATGAGGAACGGGCATGATTGGCAATAAGGCCACGCATTATACGGGAGATGTGTCTGGGGCGGACAATGGAAGCGGCTACCATCAAGTTAGAGGAAGATACCTTCCTCTTGAGCTTGCATGTGCCACTGCTCTTCGTCGAAGTGGCAGTCGGGGCACTAGTGGTGGCAGTTCCGGAGGCAGAGGTGCCGGTGGTGGCCGAACCACTGGCCGATGAAGAGGAACCAGAGATAAAGGCAGCAATGGGAGGGCCAGGGAAGGTATAAGGTGAGCCAGGGTTGAAGACGTCGGGGTCGAAGATGCCAGGATCACTGTCGCTGTAGGCACCAGGGAAACTCACGAGCTCCTTGTCAGTGGGGGCACCGGTCTGGCTTCCACCGATGGTGAACTGAGAGCAGGAGGGATAGAATTCGGCGCCACCCTTGTTGACCGCGAGATGGAGAGCGATGATCTCATGGCGAATCAGATAGTTGCCCGGGGCGAGGGTGTTTGGGAGTGTCACTCTTACGGGTTGGCCAGCCACTGAATATTCAAGCCAGATATAGTGACGGGTTTATACAAGGTATACAAGTACTTACTGATGTCGGCCTGGACCCAGTCCCCACTAGCATTCCGACCTTGCTGATCGATCTTGAACCATCTTGCTTTGGTGGAATCGAACTTGTCGCAAGTCGTACTTCCACAAGAAGCCATATACGTCATCAATGGGCCAGTGTTATGGGGCCACTGAGCGACCAGTCAGAATGAAGTATAACGAAGTGAAGCAGGACTTACGTTTTCACCGTCTCCAGCGTCCCAAGTAAATTCGAGCTTGCTGCCCGGCATGGCATTACCGACATCCGTCGCAGGTTGAGGAGCGCCGGACCCACAGTTCACGTCTGGGTTCGTGGCACCCTTCACAGGTGACGTAGTGCTAATCAGGCGAATGATGGAGGGATTTTCATTGCCGTTAGGAGTGTTTCCCTTGTAGACCTTGCCATCCACGGTGATTCGGGAAACAAAGCCGTGTGCAAGTGCAGAGGTCGCGAAAGCGACAGGGAGGAGAATCGAGGATAGGAACTTCATTTTCGCTGTAGCAGGGAAGTGTGCGTCGGAATAGAAGTTATGTTTGTTTAAAGTCAATAAAAGAGTGGGGGGAGGGAACCTAGTCGTCGCTCAGCGGGAGACGGAGGCGTATAGCTCGTAAACTGGTAAAGAAGGTGATGTTTTGGTAGTTATTCGGCTTCACCAGCTGAAGGCTTATATAGGTCCACGGTGGTCAAGGAGCACCATTGTGGGTCCTTTACATTTTCTTTTTATTGTCTCTCAAAAACGAAGGCCACAACGTGCGTGCCTAGGTCTATTTTTACATAATGATGCCCATCAACAAAAACTCCGAAAAAAACTGCTATATTTGGAAATATGCGGCCGGACAATAGCTCGAATCGCATTAATATTGTTTTGTCGGGGTCTAAGACCCTCCTTTGAGCAACATATGTCGAAAGTTTCCACGCTGTCCCTAGCAACAACAACAACCCAATAACCCTCTGTCATGAATTTCCCCACTATCAAAGAGTTTGGAGATGGGCCGACGCCGGCCGGTCTGCACCGATTTCTGCCCCTCCGAAGTGGCCACTTGACTTCAACGCCATTCCACATTGATCCATGAGGCTTGAGCAGTCGGTCGGGAACCAATCGTGGAGCGAGTGTAAGGACTCATGGAACACACGTTTCCAACGATACTGGTCGCGAGACTACATTGTACAGCCATGGACGATTAGATTCATTTATGAAAGTGTCGTCAGACTGTAACTTTCCCGCAGCAACACATATTCGTGACCTATGAACCACATCATTTCAAAGTTTTCGGAATTCTATTTCAGGAAAATCAACACCGGCGTCTACACACACGGTTCCTTTCGCGACTCCTTGTTTTTTTTTGCATTGTCCTTTGAATGAACAACAGACGTTCGCTACCCTCGTACCTACACTCCTTGAACGCGACTGTGCCGCGGTTGCTTCCAAGTACGCTGTCAGGCTTCTATCATACACCTCTCATCGACGACCAGTTTCCACATTGTCCAGGTTCGTATGTATCGCTCTTCCGTCGTTCAACGTTTGGCATAAAGGTAGCCAAGATCAGTCATATCGACTCTTCCCCTTGAAAACAACGGTTCCATCCATATTTCCATAGAGAACAGATTGTTTGGTCTTTACTGTATATGGCTCTCGTTCATTTTGACAAAGCTCGAGGTTATGCATTGTTGGGGTGCCATAGGACAGGTATTTTTTAATGTCAAGATAGCTTTCTACCCTCAAACAGGTTTACTTGACTCTATTCATCCAGAGATTAGTACTTACCCTTAACCAACCTAGGCCTCCATGGTTTTGATGTACGTTCATCCAGGCTTGTTGCCAATGAATTTTTCGCGGCCTCAATAGCGATCTCGCGAATACTAGCGCCTCAGTGTTTCAGGCTGATCTCTCTTGGTTGAGCGCGGTAATCATGACGATTGTCAAATTCTTGTACTTCGCTCTTTCTCGTAGGGGCCCAGCGACTTCGCCTTGTCGATCTCCCCAACGTCTTGTTTTAGCATTGTCTTGATTAGGCAATGGATGTTCCTCTCTGCTTGTACATCACGCTTTTGAAACAAAGGAGCCTGCGTCGACAATAACTGCGGTTGTTTTCGACCCAGAGGACGCCGTCAGACTGGTGATCTCTCATGCACCTTTCATCGACAAGCAATCTACGCATTGTACGCACTGCCTATTCTTCACGCTCCAAGTTATAATCGTAACACAATATAGTATCAGAGACAACAATAGTTCTTGTTGATTTTGGCGAAGCTCGAAGTTGCATTGTATTGGGGTTGCTTGCTGCCGTGTTTCAATGTTAATATAACCTCTACCAGCAACCTTACACTCAAGACGAGTTTACATTGGCTTGACATCGAACATCATGATTCACTCCAGCTTGTCCCGGCGAAGCTTATCACTTTTTTTATTGACTTCCGGTGACTGTCATCACGCTTCGGTCGCTAGTCTCTTTTTGCTCTATTACGACAATTATAACAATCGGGGAAAACCCTTGTAATTGCATTGAACGGTTCATCTCCCCTTACAGCCACATATGTATTCGGCTTCGGTTCGTGGGTATTGAGTGGGCTTCTTGACAGCCAAAGGGATCCGTCATAGAGGCTATTAAGACTAATAATAAGGACAAGCTCAAGCTTTGTATAAGTACGTATTCTGCCTCTGTTCGCCGTTGGAGTTCTATAGTATTTGTCAAAACCTGCTTTCTATAAGATACATTTTTATATGTTGTGGATATCCAGTAGTCTTTTCATGGATCCTTATTTTTGGATCTTATGCAAGTATGCACTAAGTATCCATGTACTTACCCCAGATTGCTCGACGAGGCTGATAGCTATTTTTAGAATGAGCCCTGCCTGGCTGGATCCTGGCTTTCATGATCCGATCTCATGAAAAAAAATTTCTCAGGCAAAATTCAGGCCAAGGTCGAGTTGAAATTGAATTGAAGAACGACTAAACAGCTTCCAAGTGCTTCCAAGATTCTTGGGCCCTGGACAAAAAAGGGGTGAGACGGAAGACAGCGGAATCCAGCATCTTGGCAACATCCGGACCGATTGCAAGCCGTTGATCCTAATTGCTCTCCATGCTGCCTCATCACTTTCTTCGAGTGGACGAGTGGCGTAACTTTACTTTAATAGAAACTTCAATTCACCCAGTCAAGTGAAAGGAAACTTCCATGGTGATTGCATTTTTGGTTAATACGTTTGTCACTCCGAACAGAGCTTTTGAGTATCGATAAGCAGCTCTCGTTTTTGTCCAAGTTGCTAAGTTTTTCGATAATAATAGCCGCATGGGGAACGATCTCATCACCTCAATTTGGAAATCGGCTGAATTGAAGTCTTCTGAGTCTCGCCTGCGTTTCTCTGAATAGTCGGACATGCAGCTGTCGCTACTTGGGAAATATGCTGTGGGTCCCAATACACAGCGATTTATATGGAGAGAGGTCATGCTGTAGAAGAGTTCTGACCCCCCACAAGTCAGTGATAATGTGTGGATAAATTTTGATGGTACCTAAACAAAGATGCTTGGCTTCATTTTTTTTGATGCGGACTCTCACGGACGACTACGCACTGGCGCTGACGAAAGAATGAACCGCTAAATTCGTGTGCCGGGACGTTAAAGTCAAGCCATAAGTAGCCGCCCATGTTACAGAGCTGTTCCGCATTTCCCCTCCTTCGGCCGCCTAGCGCCCCATACCCCACACGCAGACGTAATCATGGCCGAAGCTGAGTTTGCCCACAAGGGTGGCGACGTAGAGGTGCAGACTACTCCCGCCCAGACTATCGTTGAGACTTCATCGACCGAGAAGGTGCCTCTTGATGATCTGGCTCAGAAGGAAGGGTTCAAGCTTGTGGAGTTCGAATCAGGGAAACAAGAGGACCCCAAAGAGTGGAACTCAGGAAAGAAATGGTATGTTTGCATCTATCTCTTGGTCGGCTGCCGAGGTGAAAGACTGACAACGACTGCTGCCAGGTTCATTACCCTCTCCACTTCTTTTCTCTGCTTAACAGTTGCCATTGGGAGTTCTATCATCACCGGAGAGTGAGTTTTCAAATTTTTATGCCTTGTATTGGGGCTGATCGTTTTCTAACAGTATGGAAGGCGCATCTAGAGACTTGCATGCTTCACAAGAGATCGTTAATCTTACGGTATCATGTTTTGTCCTTGGTTTTGGGATAGGGTCGGTCCATATCTTTTCTTACATCGCCAATCTAATTCCATCGTTATAGTCCTCTGTTCTTCGCTCCCTTATCAGAAGTTATCGGCCGGAGACCGATCTACTGCGTCTCAATACTTTTTTTCTTCGTCTTCACAATTCCTTCGGCACTCGCCAAAAATGCTGCTACCCTTGTCATTGGCCGTCAACTCGCCGGCCTCGCTGCTTCCGCACCAATAGCTAACGTCGGTGGAACAATATCCGATATATGGTCCATCAAAGAGCGCGGTATCCCCATGGCTATCTTCTCCGGGACTATCTTGTCGGCATTTTCGCTCTTGATGTTTTCCTGTAACTCAATTTATTTTGTTTCCTATCATACAGCCTCGGTCCATGTCTCGGTCCGATAATGGGGAGCTGGATCGGACAGCGTGCAGGATGGCGATGGATCTACTGGGTCCTTTTGATCCTCATCGGCGTTGTGTTCGCCCTCACCATCATCGTTCCTGAGACCTACGCTCCGGTCCTCTTGAAAAAGAAGGCGGCCCGCCTGCGCAAGGAGACTGGTGATGATAGCTACACCACCCGGGCCGAAATGGACCGTCTTCCTTTCGCATCGACGCTCAAGGTCGCTCTTACGCGTCCCTTGATTATGATGGTCATGGAGCCGATCGTTCTTTTCTTCTCTTTCTGTATGTCATTAATTGATTCTCGCGCTGAAGTTTTACTGATGCTATATTCATCAGATCTTTCGTTCGTGTATTCCCTGCTTTACCTTCTCTTCTTCGCCTTCCCCATTGCCTTTGCACGAGTACGAGGCTGGTCAATGGGCATGACGGGTACATCGTTCGTCAGTATCATGCTCGGTATCCTCATTGCGCTCGCCGGACTCCCGTATCAAGAAGTAATCTACCGCCGAGTTACTAAGAACGGCAACTTCCCTGAGGCTAGGCTCTACCCTATGCTGTCTGGTTGCATGTATGTTCATTCTTCATTCCATACTGGGATCGTCCTGAGTCCATAAAATCTTCGTACAGACTTCTCCCCATCTCCCTATTCATCTTCGCATTCACAGGCGGCAACCCCGCCATTCACTGGATCGTAGTTTGCATCTCCGGCGCCCTCTTCGGCATCTCTATGATCCTCATCTACGTCGCTGCTAACAGCTACATCATCGACTCATACTACACCTTCCCCGCCTCCGCTATGGCCGCTAAAACACTCATGCGATCAATCATCGGCGCTACGATCCCGCTCTGGGTTGACCAAATGCTCGGAAACCTTGGAATCCAGTGGGGAGGCCTGTTGCTTGCGCTGATCTCGTGTGTGATCACCCCGATTCCGTTTGTGTTCTACATCTATGGTGAACGCATTCGGTCAAGGAGTCGCATGGCCAGTAAGGCAACGAGGGTTCGAGATACCAATGGCGGTAATATTGCTCATTAAATTAATGATCATGCCACTTACTTACGCTCACGTAAAACGTCTGTTGGACACACACGACACAATTGACTCCACACGACACAATTGACTGAACTCCCTTCCTTTCGAGCACATTTTTTACCCTTTTCTCGTAATCATTTCAATGAGTGGATTTCATCGGATAGAACACCTATTATCGGATAGACATAATTACTGCACATCGATGCGACACATGCTATTTCAACTATAGATCATTTGTAGCGTTCAATGTAATACACAAGGATTCAGAGAACGAATGTATGATATCTACATGAGCGTTCCTGCATGGTGATAGAGCCAAAGAATGTATCAAAGAATGATGATTGCTATGGGCGAGAAGCCTCAATGCTCCGTGTTCTTGGTCTTTTCCTTGCATCAGTATAGAAACTCTAGATAACCAGGCAGACGTATTTCGAGTTCATACTCTGTGTGATCTTTGTTCGTTTGCCAGTCAATTTTTTCGTCCCCAAGAAGTTTATGCAAAAGATCTGGCATCAATCTAGGATCATCTAAATACTTCAGTGCGCATTCCTTTGCTAATTTTACTAATTTGGAGACACTCCCGTAGTGGTCGGTGGGAGTCGTTCGAGTTTAAACATGGATAAAACTAAATAAAACGAGGTGAATCTTGCGCAAGACGACACGAATCCCCTCATTACCGAAGCGCGCTTCAAGATCAAGTCTTCAAGGCGCCACAGACCTAATCTGCGAAACTAAGAAGCCATTCTACTATCTTCAGGATCCCACCAGAAACCATAAAAGTTATGGCACAATGACTTCCGACGTCCACGTGCTTAGATATATTTTTGAGACATGTTCGCAAGAATAACAATATAGATCCATTATGTGGCGCACTAATCATTTAAAATCGTCGTGAGAATTGTGTACATGATAGCAAGAATATGCAGGAATGAGATGGATATGTATACGTACAGATGGAAACGAATCCCGGTCAATTCGATGTCTAGTGAAGGTGATTCTTCAATATTGCAAGATATTCTTCTGGATCACTTGTGACACAGACTGCTTTCCCCTGTGCGTTCGGTTTTTTGGGAGAACTTTGGGACTCACACAAGTACATGATGTACATGACTGTTGTTGCACTCCCAATCAATCTTATCATTGTCAAGGGCCTCATTCAGGAGGTTCGACAGCCAGTTACAATCATCTAGGGCCTTCAACCCTTCCATCTTCTTTACTTCTGCTGCTTTGCACTCAGAGGGATTCCCTGGCTGATGGAGGGGGCATAGAATGCCTGGTTGGGGACAGGGGTCCAATGGTGGAGGACGTACTAGTCTGCTGGAGGGCCCAAGTAGAATGGGGCATACCGGTTTTCAGGGACTGGCCAACCATAGATGTCAGTTAGGTAGCTGGCAGGGTTGTAAGCAGGGTTGTATGCAGACATCGAGAATGGGGTAAGGGGGAGTCTTGATATTATGTCAGGTTCTGCTGACTATGGGGGCTTAGCTGCACTGGGAGAATCCTTACTAGGCAGACTCAATGTCCTGCACTTATAATCTGGTGCTCCAGGAGGGTGCAGACTTAGTGAAACTTGCAAGAGGAGCTTACGGGGAGTGGTCCAAGCAAGTCTGGGGTGGTCTGGGAGAGTCTAAGACCAAGTACATGAGATGTCTGAACTTGGATGGGTGTGGGGGGGCAAGTTTGCTAGGGTGTTACAGAGGGCAGGTAGACAGAGGCTTGGGAGTGGCGGGAGCAGAGCTGGAGTCTGATGGGAGATCAATCAAGAATGGGAGGGTTTTGGGGCCAAGCAGGGGCAAGGTCCAGAGGGTCGTAAGAATGTTTGGAGTTTGTGGCATGTGCATGGAGTTCATACTGATGTCAGGTATGTACAGGACTTAGAGAAACAAAGGAAATATGCACAGTCAAGACAAGATGGAGGCAAAACAAGACAAAGCAGAGGAAAGAGATAGATTTGAGACATGAGTAGAAACAGATAGAGAAGAAATACAAGACGCAAGTAACCAGTAAATGTAATATCAAGACTAGGGTGCCAGGAGCTACCCTACAGCTTATATACTGACTACTGGAATACTCCAGGAAGGGGTGGATATGGTGGCGGGGTCTGGTGGAACTGAGCAGAGCCATTGGGTGTCAGGTACAATCAAGGGGTAGGTTGCAGCGGTATCCTGATGAGTTCAATAGGGGGTGTGGGCTGCTCTGGGGTTGTCAGGGTGCTCCGGAGTGGATGGTGAATCAGGAAAATGAATGGGTGATGTATGTTGGGGCCCGGGGGCAGTGGGAAGAGTTTCAGGGATCCAGGAGGATCAGGGGAAGCGCTGACAGCTGCGGGGAAGACATCAAAGTTGTCCTGGGAGCCGTCAGAGTTTGCCGGAGAAGCATTGGATTTGTCTGGGGTGGCCGTGGAGGGTGTTCAATGGTCAGGGAATTGGTAAGGTATTGGGGAGGGGATTCTGGGGTGTGGGTGGAGCTGGTAATGGGGTTGGGGTTTGGGAGCAGGTCATGACAGTGTCACTGGCCAAGCTCACAGTCTGGAACAATGAATAAGCCCATGAACCATGCTATTGTTCAGGCTGGGGCTAGTCTAGC
>JABFYK010058340.1:11569-24879 GCA_018849495.1 Termitomyces sp. T123_Mx157 | reverse complement strand
AAAAAAAAAAAGATATCTTCCCGATCTAACCACCGCGCGCGTTGGATCGATTATAACATGAGCGACCTGCTGATTGAGAGGAGGATGAAGATCAAGCTCACATGTATGTATGTAAGTATGCTCCGCCGTCGGTGTAAGGTGTAATCGAGGAAGCGTAAGGGGGTAAACGACGAGATGGTGGTGCGAGACGCACTTCGCTTCACATTCGTCCGTCTTCCAGTGGACTTGCCATGCACGTACGATCCCGCCGCTGGAAAGAAAAACCCGCACGCAGAGTGGAGGAAACAAACCTAAATAGAGAACTCTGCACGCAAAAATGGACCTTCAAGATGATCCTTCGAAATAATGGGGGCACCGCGGATCGAACGCGGGACCTTCAGAATGTAGTGGCATTACTTCAGTCTGCTGCTCTCCCAGCTGAGCTATGCCCCCACATGCTATGAGACATGTCGGGATGCCCATGTATGTATAAGTACCTATCTCGGTACGTGTTTCCTGCTACTTATTCGCTTGGAATTGATCTGAGGCGGTCACGTGTACATGCATTGAAGATCCCAGACTCATCTAAGCAGCGTTGGAGGGTAACTTACGGCCAGTACAGCTACAAGTTATTGTTGATATGAAGCAGGGCGGAGAGCGAGGATAATACTCTCATCGGGATAGTCAAGATATGGCGCGCGCATCGTATCGATTGGAGAGGAAGAGAGGCAGGGTACTTAATTCTTGGGCCTTGGGGACATGGCATCCCGAAAAGTTGGTGAGTGAGTGCACCGCAAGTGTCTGCTGCTCTCCCAACTAAGCTATGCCCACACTATCAGAGTAACTTGCCTTTGGAAAAACAAGCAACAACATGTATCTCAGCGGATCTACCATTCCAAACATCAACGTTGATATCCAAGCGTACATCATTTCTACGGCCGCTGAACGTGAGTCCATGGAAGCTTGAAGCAACTCAGAAGAATGCACACATATAATTAATCCTAACCCTCTAAAAACGCCGCTTCGGAGTCGGAGGCGGAGGCGGCAGTTTCACGTCCTCAAAGTCCCATTCGTTCGACGTCAGCGCTGGCAGTCCAAGCCCCGACTCGCCCACCGTCGGTCTATTACCACGCGCAGGTGGTGCCATTAATGTCGGGTTCAGAGTCTGAAGCCCGACGCGTGGTTGTGCAGAGGCGGATCCCTCGGCCTCTGATTTGAAAATCGTGTTCGCCGCAGTTTGTCTTGCCTCAGGCTCTACGGCACTTGGAGGTTGAGCAGCCGGGTCTATCATCTCTACCTCTCCCGCTTGGGGTGCCCCGGAGGTAGAGGGGAGTGTAGAAGCCAACTCGGTCGGTGGGGAACTATCTCTTGGGTCAGACTCCACCGACATTTTTTGGAACGACCGCGTCAAGGAACTACGGGATAAAGGGATTACTACTTTCAGAAACGAGTTGTCCGGCAAGGAATCTCCTTACTGGATTTGCTGATTACGGACACGGCTCCAAGTTTTACATGTCTCCTTGAATTGTAACAAGATGGTCGCCAAGTCGTTGTAAAACTGCCAATAGGGGAAAGACACGGTTTGGTTAGCCCAGGAACAACATGATGGGCGCCAGCACTTGACGAAACGAAAGGAACCATCGGCCAACACACCTTGATCCCCTCATCGAGATTTCCCATGATTTCCCGATATTTGTGATACGCATGATCCAGGTTCTGCAAAGCATGTTCCCGTTCCTTCACCGCGGGATCATCCTTCCGCGAACGCAGGAAGAGTTCGTTTAGACGCTACACCACAACCACATGGACAAAAGTGTTCAACAATTAAATATGTACATTAGTATCGGACTCCGGCCACATTGTCCTGGGACATGTGGGGAAAAAATAAGTCGCACCTGAATCTCGGCGGTTATAGCCACCTGACGTTGCCCAATATCACTCATCTCCACGAGGAACTTATCATACTTCGCCAGTTCTTCGTCCGACACATCCTCAAACATTGCGGGCGTCACCTCCGCAAGCCGGGCAAATCCCGCAGCAACCTTTGTCACGCGCCCTCGGATATCGTCTGCGGCCGCAAGGGTTTGTACGCGCCGAACCAGCTGTTCGCGAGTCCGGTGCAGATCATCGAGAGCCTCGATTTGTACGCGTAGCGCTCGTGCATGCTTTTGCGTCTCCCGACCCTGCGTAGTTGTTGCCGCGGAGGATGAAATTGTCGAGGAAGGTATAGACGTTTCGAGATCGTCCTGCAATTCAATTGCGATTGCAAAGATATCAGAGTGAATAGAAGTCGAGGCAGCATATTTTTACACACCTCGTTCCATGTGAGCTCGACAATTTTTTGTTCCCATTCATCCCACTTCTGGCGTATAGTTTCGTCACTTGCGGCTGCTTGCACCAGAATAGTGCGATATCGTTTCTCCTTTGCTATCAGCTCGACATTTGCTTCGTGGGACGGCAACCTGTCCAGAATGCTAAACTTGCGCGCAGCTTCATCCTCTGATGCTTCATTATCCAGAATGTCCATTGCCTGGCAAACGCATAAGTCAGATAGGCACCATCAAAATCATCTGACTCTGACTTCATCTAGAATAGCCTGGTCTTGTTGAGCCAGCCGCTGAACATCTTCGATAGAGACTTCAATCTTTGTAGGGCCATCTTCCAGGCGTATTTCCTCGGCCTTGCGGAGCAGACTCGGGGGCAGGCCTATTGGGCGCTCTAGAGCTTCTAAAGATGACGGTAGATGCATGATCCGAAGACCTCTATGACCACATGAGTTACTGGTGCACAAGGAGCGAGTACGCGCTCACTGATCCGCCGTATCTTGTAATTCGGCCGACACGTCAAGTATTTTCTCTTTGACCAGATTTTGGCGCCTATCGTTGTAGATATCTAGAGAAAGCGGTGAGATATCAGAATATACCGCCAAAGCAGGGCTTACTGATGGCTTCTTTGGCACCCCATCCCACCAACTCCCCAAAAATTAACCTCCCGCTTCCAATGAGAGTCGTAGGATTGGATAGAGCAGATGGTACCATGGAAGACACGAGATTCGTTTGGGCTATCGCAATGAGGGCCGGTGAAGCGGGAACATCATGGTGATAGATGAGATCATTGTCGCGTTCAGCTCGACTTAGATTTTTCTGAACAATCTCGAGCAAAGACTACCGAAAATTGCTTTGTCACGCCAGGTCGCATGGGAAAAAAGAACACTACCTGAATGTCTTGGATGACAGGGGCCGCTATTCGCCCACGCCGGGCAACGTCATATGCCTTCTTCGCCTCTACATGTGCTTCCTGTAACCTTGCAATTTCAACTCCATACCTGGAAGTTGATGACGTTAGTTAGTCGAGGATAGATAATTGATGAGAGATGTCAAAGCCGAACCTACTAGCCTCGATCTCGTCCATGCTCTTTCGGTACTGTGATACCGCCGAGAAATGGTGGAATTTAGCTTCGATATGGGGAAGCCAGTCCTGCAAAAGGAGGTAAAATGGATCTTGTTCAACCCTTCTAGATTACATACTGATGGAAAAATGTCCTTGATCGAAGGTGATGCTCCACGGATGGTCTGGAAAGTTGCTTCGTACAGCGAGGCCACCTATAAATAGTGTTTCTATGGTATCAGCTCACCAAATTGAGAAACAAAATACCCGGGCAGAAACTTTTGCAATGAGAGCATTTTTGTATTGATCTAAAGAGAGTCAAGAGTCACACCTTTCATTCGTGTAGGAATATGCGCACTCAGTCTAGCCATTTGCCAAGAGCATTCCTGAGCTTGAGCTAGCATAAGCAACTCAAGTGATGTTATAAACGTGTCAGAAAAATCTCGTGAAATATCTTCATCAGGCGGATATACTATTTTCGAGACAGCTGATGCTCTTAAGAAGGAGAGCACCCCTGCTGCATACTATAAAATGGTAGAATTCGAACCAAGTCTTTCAAAAGATGATACATACTTGATAATTTGTTGTAGCACGTTTGATACCGTCCATTGTTGATCGATCTTCAGATGTCGCGAGCTGGGAGTACAAAGAAGCGAGGTTGAAAAGAACACCACATCGTTCAAATACAAGACTCTTCAAAGTTATTGGCACAGCATTTTCCT
Source organism: Termitomyces sp. T123_Mx157 (assembly GCA_018849495.1). Taxonomy (NCBI): domain Eukaryota; kingdom Fungi; phylum Basidiomycota; class Agaricomycetes; order Agaricales; family Lyophyllaceae; genus Termitomyces; species Termitomyces sp. T123_Mx157. The sequence goes on along the minus strand of JABFYK010058340.1, from coordinate 20,791 downwards.
GAAATACAGGAGCATATGCAACGTCCAATCCTATCTGAATGACTACTGAGGTCGATTCTAATGTCATTTCGACCTAGCGACTCACATCTGCTGGAAGTTTCGTCAAGATGGAAACAAGCTGCGCATGGTAGCTTGTGAAAGGAGTGATTTAGCTATGCGTTATAAGAATCAGATGTTTTGCACCGACAGCAGAGAAGTATTGATTCGGTTGACATGCACCACACCACCTACGCCATCTTTTCTAAGGTTTTGCCACAGATTGATGTCATCTTTGAACTCGTCTGGGTGTCCTCCGCCATGTGCATAGATATAGTTTCGCGTTGCTTCCTTAACACTGACTGGGTAGGTCTTCTTAAATGGTATGGTAAGAAGATTCGACATTTGTCGAAAGGGTATCGCAAAGTTATTCAATGTCGACAGGTGGAACTCTGGGGTTGGAAGAAAGTTGAGAACAAAGGGAGCCGAGGCCAGTCTGAATACTAAACTTTTCTCAGTTCCTTGACGTGTTAAGATGGTGATCTGTATGTAGAAACAAGAAAGGTTACACAGATTAACCGAGACTTATCCGACTTCCGAGATCGCACAAAATCGGAGTTTTAATAAGGAAAGTTCCGGAGGTGCTTAAGTCAGTTGCCGTGAGTACATACCCGAGTACATATGTCGAAAGTGAATACTGACTTCGGAACTTCCCCCTCCGAGATCGGAGTTTTTTGGCCGTGAGAATAAAAACAGCAAACTCTAACAACTGGTCGTAAAGGGACTGTTCAGTGTTCTTCTTTCATAATGAGCGCCGAGCCAGGACTGTGAAAGCGCTCAGATCTCTATCTCGAGCTATGTACAACTCAAAGCCTTCGTGCAACACCTAGACAACACAGTACCACGGTTTGAAACTGCATGGCAAGTAAGCTATATATATATCTTTGACCTGTGTTGTCCCATGTTCACGGACACCTTTTCTACCCTTGTCTTTTGCGTCTATTGATTGGAACGAATGACATCAGCGTCAGTGTGTGGAGATTTTTCGGTGCCAGACTACTTCCGCATTGTTTGTGGCGCATGCTCGTCATGAGTCGCCCATACTTCGGTAGATTTATCAACAAGTAACAATAACGTTACAGGAAGTAAGTTACCCATGCTTGAATTTTTTAGCTCCCGAGACCTCATGTTCGGGTTCCTACTCCACGATTATGATGTAGTCTTGTCATCTTGTCCTTATTCGTCCATTGCATTGACAGGATCACCATCCGGCTCATGGTCGTACTGTCTCTGAGATAGATTTAACCACACTTATATTTGGTATTTCGGCTATTTCCATCTTTTTTCCTCTGACAATTGAGCCCTTTGCCCGAAGCCAGGGATGAAAAGCAGCATGGTATGCATAAATACTACGACTCATCAACCCGTGTTATCCATACGCCCCAACATCGTATCTCAGTCTCAGATGCCTTTCTGTGTAGCCATGACCGCTGGAATGAACGCCTTTGACCCCAATATTAATCACAACATTAGGAGTGGGGTCTACCATACACAAAGTGGAAGGGGTGGTAATGTATCAGACGGCTATCCAGCACAATTGCCTTCAATTCCTCTGCCACATTCGCCACCCATAAGTCCTGGATCCGTCCCGCACCAGCATGTACAAGGGGTCGGAATTGGTCCTATGTATCACAGGAGCTCATCCCCTTCGACAATCACACCTGTAAGCTCAATTCAAGTCGTCCGGAACAGTTTTAACATGTCAGTAGTACTATAAACTATTAACCGTGAGTGACATTATCTCGGATTAAATTCTGACGATTTTGACTCTTCGGAATCCAACAAGAACCAGAATGTTGAAGTCTTGATTGGAGCAAGAGGTTGGGTGGTTGGTATCATCATTGGCGTGCTCAAAGCAATCGATACGGTAAGATTATTGGATAACGACCACAACACAAATTTATTTCTTTACAAGGTCACAAATTGGGGATACAAGGTGGAGTACAAGTCGGATGGTGAAACATTACAAAAAGACTTTCCAGCTTCACACGTCCGGCCTTTAGAGGAAAAATAACCTATGGTTGGATGGGACTGCCATTATATCCCCCTTCTCTCATTCTCCTTTCCATATATTCTTGTCACTTTACGTACACACAGATGCATCGTTGTTACCTTATACATAACTCATAGCTAAGCTCTTACTGTGAGAGTAAGTACGCATTGGTAGACCTCATCTCTGAAAATAACATGCACTGAACGTTAATCTTTTCGAGCAATAATTTCGACCTCTATGTGCAACCTTTCGTCACCTTGAATAGAGTTATCTCTGAGACAAAAAAAATTCACTTGCTGGGCGCTGAGCAGTGGATACTATTGTGTCGTGTGACTCTGACATGAATCTCTTGACCCGCTTTCTGTTTATTGGATCTTTCTACAAGACCGGCCACGTTGAGCAAAACATAGTATTCCGAAAGATAAAAGATGACGTATCCGAGAGACTAATGAACCTTATTAAGCATTGAATGGCAGACCTCAACGCACCGTCGCGAAGCTCTTAGCGCGCTAGGAATGGTCAGCCAATAAAACTCAAAAATGAATTTGAAATTTACATAATAATAAATATGATTGATCAAGCTCAAAGGGAAAACCCTTGTCGCGTGGTACGGGAGCCCGGAGAAGCGTAGACTTATCAAGAGATTCATTTCAATCGTGCTTTGACGAAGGAATCAAAGATGAGTAACGAGTCTTGAACATTGGTCACCCATCATTAGTCGCGAATGAGGAGAAAGATGGAGCAATATTAGATGGCATAAGAGTACATACCTACTTTCCACGAGCCAAACGGAGCCTAGAGGGTAGCTGTCGATAAATGTAAATCAAATAACTTTGCACACTTGCACTACCCTACCCCATAAAACAGTTGAAGCCGTAGTCTGTTGAGGTCTGTTGAGGAAACTATCAGGAGTTGAATTTAGAGAACTTTGATTGGAGAGTGCAGACGTTAACGGCAGAACGACTAGAATATATTTAAGGGAAAGATGGAAAATGACAAGGAAGTGTATATGCATACCTACTGCTAGCTGGCAAATCTCATGGAATTATTGAGATAGGAAGAAGCCGAGCATCACAAACTTGTGATCAACTCAGCGGTCGCACAGGTTAGCCCTCATACATTTACACTCTTCTTTGATACCCAATCCGCTAGCCTTACCTTTTCAATATACCTCTCTCCCTTTTCGCGCTGTTGCTGGACTGCAAGCGCTGGTGTTGCCTCAGTTCGCGTCAAGATTCTGATTCTCAACCAAATCCAACCATTTTCAACGCCTTACAGATAACGACTACAAGACTTCATATTTACCGCCCTCCGAACGATCATCATGTCTTATCAGGAACCTACATCGCCGGGAGGGATGTCAAATCGCCGTCTCACGAATAGGAATACCAACCGTTATAGTGTCACTGCGCTGTTTAGCATGGCAGCAGAGCAGGATGTGGAAGTCGAAGATGATCTGGCGAGAGGTACGCCTTTACAAATGTATCTTTTACATCTAAATCATCTTCTAACGCGACCGAAGCCCAAAAGCGTCTTCGAGATCTGAAGGGCAAAATTTCCGCCCAGAGTAAGAAGAACTTCGTCCTTGAACGCGATGTCCGTTATCTTGATTCTCGCATCGCACTTTTAATTCAGAACAGAATGGCACTGGACGAGGTGAGTATGTTATTCAGTCTTCATGAAGATTCTAATGTAGTTTTCGGGTCAGCAACGAGAGGTTGAGAGAACTCTCGAAGACGTTGACCCCACTGAAGGACACTACCCTGACGACCGCAGACTTCAACAATACTCTAATCTATTCTTCCTCCTACAATCTGAGCCTCGACATATTGCGGCTCTCTGTCGCCTCGTTTCACTATCTGAAATCGACACTCTTCTTCAAACTGTCATGTTTACTCTGTACGGCAATCAATATGAAAGTAGGGAAGAGCATCTCCTTCTCACTATGTTTCAATCCGTATTATCTGCACAATTCGAAACGGCTACCGAATTTGGTTCACTCCTTCGCGCCAACACTCCTGTGTCCAGGATGATGACGACATATACCCGCCGTGGCCCTGGTCAAAGCTATCTCAAGGGCGTTCTCGCCGAACGCATTAACAGTTTAATTGAACACAAGGAGCTTAATCTTGAAATTAACCCTGTCAAGGTGTGTTGCATAATCTTCTATGAACAATTTCGACTGAAATCAAATCAGGTATACGAACAAATGATTAATCAAATAGAGGAAGAACAGGGAGTGCTTCCACCTGAGCTTCCTCGTGGAGTAGCTCCAGAAGTCGCAGCCGCGAATCTAGATGTCCAACAGATCATCACACCTCGACTAGTTATGCTCATGGAGATTGCGAATAGTTTCCTGCTCACTATAATCGACAGCATGGAAAGTGTACCTTATGGAATAAGGTGGATCTGCAAGCAAATCCGGAGTCTGACTCGAGTTTGTATCATGCTTTACATCGTTTGTTTTCATGACCGATAGTTTTTCCAGCGTAAATACCCTGATGCAACTGACTATGCCATCTGTTCTTTGATTGGTGGTTTCTTTTTCCTTCGTTTTATCAACCCCGCCATTGTCACGCCTCAGGCGTATATGTTGGTTGAAGGTGTTCCAGCAAAGCATCCTCGACGAACACTGACTCTGGTGGGTTCCATGTTCATTTTCAAGCGGCTTTTCTCATTCCTGTCGAGCAGATTGCCAAGATGCTCCAGAACCTGGCAAACAAGCCATCATATTCGAAGGAGGCCTACATGATCACACTCAACCCCTTCGTTGAGAACAATAAGGCCCGTATCAATCAGTTCCTAAATAATCTATGTGAGGTCGGTGACTTCTATGATACGCTCGAGGTATGTGGTTGCACCTTCCACCTGCGCGCATGAGCTGACGAATGGATAGATGGACCAGTACATGGCTTTATCCAAGAAAGACCTCATGATTCACATTACTTTGAACGAGTTATACAATACACACTCCCTCATCCTACAGCACATCGAGACCTTGGTTTGTGCCCTTTTGTCTGTTCCTATTCCCTCCTGATCCAGCCTTGGCCAGTCCCCCAGTGATAAACAACACCTACGAATTTTGACTGACGAGCTTGGTCCAGCCCCGCCTCAAGTACCTCGAAAGGAAAATAGGACTATCGAGCTTGATTTGTATAGCCGTTGGGAGACACCGGTTCAAGACATACAAAGTGCACTGATGGACTCTGTATCATCAAGTGACATGCTGTACATGGAGACCAAGTCTATCTTTGTCCAGCTCATTCGTTCCCTTCCTCACGCAGCTGAGAAACGACCATACAATCTTGCTGCCATCGCTGAACGAGCTGCGACGACGAAGGACGCTGTTCTTGTGCGCAAGGGAATCAAGGTCAAGGAAATGTTACGGGAGCTGGAGGAACTCAAAATTGTAGAGGCGACTGATGGTTATAAATTGATGCAGGAAGAGGTAGCTGCGGAGCTTGTCCATCTAGGCAATCTGCGTGAGAAGGTCGTACTCGAGACCAAGTCCCTCGAGGCGGTGTACAAGACGATATGCGACCATAACAACTACATGCGTTCTCAGCTGGAGCAATACAAGGCGTACCTTCAGAACGTTCGTCTTACCTCGACCAAGGATAAGGGTAGCACCACGGGAGTTGGGGTTGTTACAGTGGGCGGCAAAGAAAAGAAACCCGTCAAAGCGGTTGTGCTTGGCCCCTACCGGTTCACGCATGCTCAACTGGAAAAGGAAGGCATTATCGTGGAAAGTAACGTCCCGGACAATAGGTATGTGATCTTTTGGTCCCCGACATCATGTCCTGATTTCATTCAGGCGACCCAATATTTACTTTAACATTACATCGCCGACGCCCGGAACGTTTATCATCGCGCTCCACTACAAGGGTCGCGAGAAAGCCATCCTTGAGATGGACCTCAAGATTGATGACTTGCTCGAGAAGGTAAGTACAACCGTATTCCAGCGATGTCCGATAACCTAAAGATATATGTTTACGACATCGTGTAGCAAAAAGACAACAAGCACCTTCTGGACCTGGAATATGTCCAGCTCAATGTACCTAAGGTATTAGGCCTTTTAAAGAAAGTTTTCGCCAAGCGATGACCAGAACATTTTGTTACCTTATCTCTTAAATTATACACTCTTGAACTCATTTCCTTTCCTATTTTTTGCGTTACCCATATTGTACGCGTGCCACTCTATCCTTTATTCTTATTACACAGGCTCGCCCTCTTTGCTCACCTTTTCTTTGAGGATGTATCATTTCTATGTAGCTAGCCACCTCTCGGAGATGTCGTTCTCTGGAGATCATCAGTATCATTATTATTCTGGGGTGAAACTATGATATGTTATGCAACCTATGATGATGTTGCTTGAAGTCTAAGGGTTGACTTACTTAACAGGTAACTCGGTGGTCATCGTGGTGGATGACACGTTACCAGTGTTTGGGCGCTGTTAGTAAACAGCAAATAAGGGTGATCTGTTCGTTAGTAATGGCTTATTTGAATCTCTCAAGTTGCCTTATTTTCCTTTTTGCTGTCTTGTTTCCTTCATTCCTTCAGTTTATATGCCTTCTTAGGCACTCGTCTGGTCAGACATGTGGTCTTTGACTACGCTCCTGGCCTCTCTTAGCCTCGCTATCTCAGCGGAAGCCTTAATACAACCCCGTTTTGCAACACGCCCAGGCCCTATTACATCTCATCTACATGTCTTTTCATCACGAGACACTACGTTCAACGCAACTTTTCGTACCGGTATCACGCCGGTGACATTGTCAAGTGATAAACAGTGCGTTTCGACCGTCTCTAGAATCGTCTGAACCATCTGTCGATGTTCGCCATACAGGTCGTATTACGCTCTCCTCGACATTGGTGCAATTACCTTCCGGGTTGCGCTTGATAGTGCTTCATCTGATTTGTGGATAATCTCCTCGGACTGCTCTACGAAGACCTGCGACGCCGTGCCCCGGTATCCACTGTCCTACCGAAGTCCAACTTATGTGACTATCAACGGCAACTCTACTCCCTTTACAGTTAGTTATTTGGACGGAACTGGTGCGTGCTGATTCTTTGGCCCTCTTTCATAGAAAATAATAAGCAATTTGAAGTGGCATCCGGCTTTGTAGCCAAAGAGAGTGTTTCGTTGACTAATTTCACTGTCACGAACCAGGCGTTTGGTGCATAGCCGCCCTTTGACCTTTGTTTTCTACTTGTCTTACCTTCGAACATAAGGGATGGTGACCAAGTCCAATGTGACAATGGTCGACGAGACTAGTGGTATCTTAGGGCTTGGATTTCCAAGACTGTCTTCAATTCCGTCAACTGTTATGAATGGTAAGCTGCCGTACAGCAACTCTGTACTAGGTGTGTGTCATTTGGTTCCCAGCGACACCGTTCCTCGTCAAATTGGTGCAACAAGGCCTTTTGGAATATCCTGTCTTCGGGCTCAGTCTGACACAGAATTCGACCGGAACACTTTCTCTAGGTAAGTTCTAACTCCATTCAGGAATTCTATAATTTCGAATCTTCTGTGAAGGCGCAGTGGATTCTTCTATTGTCAAAAATACAAGTCTGATCAGCTGGAACCGAGTCGTTGATTTTGCTCCTTTCGGCTCAGAAAGTAACTCTTCAAGCTATCTCCAGTGGGCCATACCGATCTCTGCTGTCGCCGTGCGTCCAAGTTCTTCATACCGTATGAGAAGTCTCTTAATCTATGCTCGCTGTAGATCAATGGAACACAAATCAAGCCATTGTCAACATATCCCAACATCACGGGTAACATGTCGTTGGCCTTGTTTGATCTGTGTGTATTCTCCTATTCTGCTTCGCATTAGCTCGAACTTGAGTTGTAGCGGAACACCAGGTATCTACGGACCGATTCCAGACGTATGTAATCATAAAAGGACCCGGTCATCTTCTTGACTTTTGGTATACTCCAGGTCGCGCGGCTGTTCTCAGCGATTGATGGTGCGCGACTGGTTGAAGCCAGTAAGTGCTCCAGTATTCCCTCAAGGTCCTGATCTTACCACGATCAGCGGGCCAATGGGCAGTACCTTGTGATACGGTTGAACCGCTGTTGTTTACATTCGGGTGACTTCGCATCACATTATCATGTGGTATTCTCTCATGTCACCTGCAGGACACACAATTACACGCTCCTACCATCCGATTATATGATTGGACCCGCATCAGGTAATCCGAATCTCTGTTTGTCTTGGCCCCATGGATCCCCTCCTAGCGCGGACGGCATCGACTGGCAAATAGGTATGTATGTTCTTCAGAAAACTTATCAGCGGCGAACTCCCAGTGACTGGCCTGTTCAGGCACAGCTTTTCTTCGAACTGTTTACTCAATTTTCAGGTATATCCGTCAGCCACCTCTCTCCAGCACACTGATCCATTTTGAGCCGAGCCAGTTACGGGATTAATTCCAAGGAACCTCCTCTGATCGGACTATATCCTTTACGCAATATAACGGATTCCCAAAAAACTCGTGACTCTCTCTCATCAGTTTTCTCGTCTCTGTCTGCCACCATCGCCACTACTCTACCCAACTTCCTCCTGCCTACACCAACCTATACGACGCCTCCTTACGCCTTTAACACTTCTGTTAGCCACCTTCCAAAGGGGATTGCGACCTCTGGGCTGGCAACAAGTACCTATCGCCCGATCATCGGTACTCACAGCAGTGTCAACGACACAGTCTTGCCGGAGATCACCCCGACTCCAAGCCTTGTCACTTTCATCATCACAAATTCCGTTGGTTCAGTTGTTACTACGACCTCAACTGTTGCAGAACCGTCAGTGACGCTAGGTGTTCCTCCAGGATGGAACGCGGGCATTTTATCCCGCACGGCGTCGTTGATGGCTGTCTTAGTGGGATCTATAATGTCATGGTTGCTCATCGATCTTTTCAACGATTTTTCTGTTCTGTAAAAAGAAAAAACAAGGATTGGACATGTATACCCACTTACTATTTAACATTTACACCAATTCACACTGAAAGGCTCATTGGACAGACTAGTATATATTGAGTAGTTTATGGTACTTCCATGCCTGGAAAGCCACAGTGTACAGCTCACACACCGCACAAACATCTAAGAACTATGTTAATCATCTAAAATATAGCTAAAATATAGGTGCTCTGATCAGTAAATGTCGTGGAATGATATCTGTTATGAAGTATCCAGTGAAAAT